>JASANE010006145.1:0-34722 GCA_030248225.1 Trileptium ribeirensis | reverse complement strand
CTTTACGCCAAGAAAATGTGAAAACGTCGCTCCTTCTCCCTTATTTTCCGGAAATTTTCGAAGTTTTCCCTTATGGGCTAAACGGTTAAAATGGTTTAGATTATGTGAAATTTTCTTTTTCCTATGCTATTTTAACGTTAGTTCCCTGCACATGGTCCTCTAAAATCATATTGTAATTATCCGTTTACATGCATAATATAGTAACAATTCATTAGCGTATGTAATATATACACTGGCAGTCCGGACCCTTTCCTGGGAGTGACCGAACGCAACTAAATCTTTGGAGGTACGTGCCAGTGTATATATTACATACGCTAATGAATTGTTACTATATTATGCATGTAAACGGATAATTACAATATGATTTTAGAGGAAGATATCAGGAGAACTGACGTTAAAATAGCATAGGAAAAAAAGAAAATTTAGCATCATCTAAACCATTTTAACCGTTTAGCCCGTTGGGGAAAACTTCAAAAAAATCCGGAAAATAAGGGGGAAAAAAGGGGCGACGTTTTCACATTTTTCTTGGCGTAAAGAGATATCAGGTCGCCCCTCTGCCCTGAAATTTACAACCTTTTTTTTTTCTAGAATTTATATTCAAATTTTTGTTGGTCATCTCAAATTTTTCTAAATTTTATTCGGAATATTTACCCAAAACTTTGACAAATTTTCTCCACAAAACTTATTGCACAATTTTCTTAAATTTTCATTTCATAATTTTTAAAACCTTTTGGAAATTTTTACGTGATTTTCATAACAATCTCTAAAAGTTTCAAGCTAAATCGAATAACGGGCTGTACATCTGCGGATTTAACAGGGTAAAACTGCACACCATCTCATTTTTCCAGTTCAATTTACACTCTTACCCTCACTAAGGACTATGATAAATCCAAAAAATTTTAAGAAGTGTGACAAATCAATTCTTTTAAAATAATACGACGTTGAAAGGTAGCTTTAAAATTATAAATAATGAAAGGAACGAACCACGCAAATTGCGAATCAAATATGACCTAATTTTGAATTGAGATATAATTGTGCTGTATAACTTATATATTATGAAATAAACAACTGTATTTTCGTTTTATCATATCTATAAGGTCACACCGTATTTGCCCCGAGAGTACAGAAAGTAACGGGGGGAGCCAATATGGAAAACAGATTATCTTAAGTAGGGGTGTCCCGGTCGATCCTTGGGAAGCAAATTGAAAAAATGCCGAGTATGGACAATGTCCTGCCTTATATTATGTATGATTTATTGTAGTCGATTCGTAGAATGGGTGTGCGTTCGCGGTAGAGCCGGGGACCAACGAAAGTGTCCGGGATTTTTGGTGAAAGCCGGTCGCCCGGGGGGGGGCTCAGCGGGAAAGGGGAATGGGGAATATCTTAGTGATAGCTGCTGTGTATTGTTATTTGTTATAGATGTTATAGATGTATATATATATAGGTGTTTGGTAAAGGAGATACCCAAGGAATAGGCTCCAAAGAAGGGGTCACCAGTTAGGGAAGTTCTTGGTCTAAAGCGAATCAAAACAGAATATTTTAGGATACGAAATTTCCAGGACGCCTATTTTTAGGGTACGACGCACAAAAAATTTAAATTTTGGATTTACTTCTAAAAACTCCTCGGGAAAACGGGGGTGTCTGAACCCTCAAAAGAACACTGCCTAGAGATGTCAAATTGCAGGGGGCAGGGTCTAAAAGTCGGGATGCTCCAATACTCACGGACCCCCGAACAGGCAAATAAGCCTCCCGTTTTCTCAGGCCTAAGGGGTCCCGTAATTTCAAAAAAGTTCGCCGATTTTTGGAGCCCCGCGCCTATTTCAAATATCGTCTTATAACAAGTTATCATAGATATTCCGGTCTGCTCCCGGGAGGCCCTTAAGTTCTGGGTGTTCGACAACTTAAAATGGAGACACCAAAATTTTTTTTGTCGGGCAATTTGAACCGCCTGACAGACCCCCTGTAAGAGAAATATTAAATTTTAAATTTTGATCAGTAGCCCCGCCTGCCAGGACATCGATGGTCCTCATCTCGGTACCCCCGCCCGCCTTCTTGTTATTGGAGCGCAAAATCTCGGCCAAAATTCGCCGATATCTCTAATAAGAAAGCGGGCGCTCTGAGCGCTGTTATATTTCTATTTTAAAAGTTTTTCGCACCCGAGCCGGGGCGGAGGTTTGGTCGTTTTTAGGGGCGACTTTGGCACTTTTAATATCGGGCGCTGCCCCGGCCTTGTATTGTTGTAAGCATGCAGTCACTTCTTCGATAGCTACGATGAGATGCTTGCACGTAGGGGCCGCTTGCCAATGTATTTTCCATTTTTTGATTTGGGTGTACAGTTTTATTTTTGTTTGCTTTTTTGTGCAGTTTTCTTGTTTGTATTCCCGTCTCGCTCTACGGACTGCCTGGCTTGCAGGATTTGGAAAAATATTTTGAAATTTGTGTTTGTTTGAAGCTTGAGGGTTTGTGGGCTCCGGGAGTATAAAAGGACGGGCCTGGTGGGTGATGCGGGACCCACTCGGGTCCACGTGGCACACACAGAGATCAACGTGTTTAGGTGCGGGCGGTTGCTCCCGCCGCTCCTTTCCTCTCGTTTTAGGGCTTTCTCGCGTTTTACTTTTAACGGTTTGTTTTCCGTCCGTCACAATGCGGGCTTCAACCTGCAGAGCGCGTGGAGGAGGTTCCCGCCGGATGTTCCCGATGCTTTTTGAAATCGTTTTGCTGCGAGTTTAGAACCTGGGACAGCCCTCGCGGGTGCTGTGGCGTCCACCGGGCTTCCTCGGGGCCCCGCCCCCCCCGTGTCGGGGGGGGGCGAGAGAAGTTAAGTGGGAAGTAAATTTGAGTCAAAATAGTGTCAAAATTTTAGAAAGGGGTGGGAACAAACTCTCGCGCCCGACTGGTACCCCGCCCCCTCGGAAAGACGGGTCCGCCCTATTACCTGTGCGCAGGCTCAAGGAATGACCCCTCCCCTCTGGGGGACCTCCATGCCACTACCTGCATCGGGCCATTATAGGGGCCAGGCCGAACGCCCTCGTAAACCCGCACCCCAGCCTGCGAAGCTTAACGGGGCCCACCGGTCAGGATCGGGTTCACCGGGAGATCGTGTAAGCCGGATCGGCCGGGCACCGCGGTGAATTGTTGAGAGTGGTGCAGCTGGGATCCCTTTAGGTCCAGAACTGAGGTCCTGCGCGAGGTTTCCAGGCCAATTTTTTCTCCATAAATGTATATTTTATATATCATCCGAACCCGGTTTTTTTTTTGAGTCGAATTGGGCAAAATCTGGATGAAATTGTTCATTGATTAACAACAAGTGGTTTTTAGGCATTTTCTCGAGGCTCAGCCTAAAGCTTAGCCTAAACCTAAAGTTTCATCCATCGAACCGAAAAATTCAAAACAAATTTGCCCCAAAACCGCTCAAAATGGATATTTTTCTGAACCGTCTCGTCAATATGGTTGAATTATACCGAAGTTATCATCTTCAAAATGGATCATATTAGCCTGGGATATATAACAGAAAAGAAAAGGAAATCGGGTGGGTTGGGTAAACGTGTTATAAAACCGGACTACCAAGTGGGGGTTATTTGGATCGAATTTAAACAATCACTGTTCTTAACTATAGGAAGGCCAAAGTGAGGATATTGGATGGGTTGATAAATTGGCAAATTTGGTTGTTCGAGTGCCTGCTGAGCAATCGGAGGACAAGCTGGATCCAACGCTGCAAGGAGATAGTAAGTATATATATTCAGGGGCAACGATCCCAAAAAATAGTCTGGGAATGAGCATAATTTTTCTTGATTTCTTTTTCCCGGTCTTAATTACTTCGAGGAGCATGCAACCCCCCTTATCCCCAGGAATTCGGCTGTTCATGTATATATTTGTGTTTGTATATTAGGTTTATTACATATAATATACGTATTATTAAGAGGCGCCTCGATTGTTTGGAACTCCAAATACCGTGAAAATTGGTCTTTCATTCCGTGTTATTTGAAAAATAGGAACAAAAACCAGAAGCAACATCTTAGTAGTAGATCATACCGCCTAGCTGTTTTATTTAATTCTAAAATAATAAAGATTATTCTAATGAAAAACTAGACAAAATAAATTGTATTTTCACACGCGGTTAGCTGTACAAGAATTATTGTTATGCAGGTTATTGCTGATAAAACGCGACAAGAAAAATAGGAGTTATCAAGAATATAACATTGAACACTGATGTATTTGACAGATTATGGCATACTGATGGCTTAATATTGAGAAAAAATTTTGCGTAGGTTCAAAAGTACAGTTGCTAAAATGGGCCCGTGATTCCCAAAACACACGAAAATGGTAATAGCATCCGCAATCGCCAGAGGTATATAGCATGTTTTGGTTTCATTCTGTAGAGCAATTCGTCCTATATATAGATGCAAACGTGCTGCTATTCTCATTGTTTTGCGGGTATGTTTGGTAAAAAGGGTTTTCAATGTTTACACGGGACCCAAGATAAACGAAAAGGGTAAATCTCTTCAGCCGGTAGAGCTATATAGGTGTGTTTGGACTTATTCTGTAGAGCAATTCATATTCCATGTAGTTGCGAATAGGGTGCTACTATTGTCATTTTGCTGCATGGTTGGGTCAGAAAGTGGTCTTCAGTGGGCCCATGGATCCAAAACACACAAAAATGGTAAAGTCTCTTCAACCGCTAGAGCTATATAGGTGTGTTTGGTCATATTCTGTAGAGCAATTCATCCTCAATATTGCTGCAAATAGTGTGTTGTTGTTGTCATTATTTTACTGCTGGGTTGGGTCACAAAGTGCTATTCAATGGGCCCATGGGGACTAAAGTACATTTAAATGGTAATATCTCTTCAAGTGCGAGAGCTGTATAATATGTGTATTTAGTCTTATTCTGCAGAATAATTCATCGTCTACATAATTGCACATAGTCTGCTCTGGGCTCTCCATTCTCTAAAAAAATTCCAGGGGGCATAAAGCTGGGGCGCCCGATTTTGCCACGGGACATTTTGCCAAGACAAAAACGGTTAAAAATCGTGTCGGAAACACTACCAAAATGCTTTTAATGGAGAAAAAAGCGCTTTTGAAGCAAATTTTGGCAAAATTTGCGAAATTTTTGCTGCAGAACTTAATTTTAGTACAAATTTTGATCAAATTTTATGTACTTTAGGCGATTGGAAACAAAAAAAATTGCCAGGGCAATGAGCCGGGGGTCACCTGTTTTGAAACAGGGGGAACCGAAAAATGCCAGCCCCCAATTTGGAGAGCCCAGCTACTGCTATTGTCATTATTTTGCTATAGGGTTGGGTCAGAAAGTTGTTTCCAATGGGCCGATGGACCTAAAGTACACAAAACTGGTAATATCTCCGCAACTGTTAGAGTTATACAGATGTTTGGTTTCATTCTGTAAAGCAATTCATCCTCTATATAGTTGCAAATAGTGTGCTGCTGTTGTCCATTATTTTGATGTAGGGTTGGGTCAAAAGGGTTTTAATGGGCGCATGGGATCAAAAAATACACTAAAATGGTAATATCTCCGCAAACGCTCGAGTTATATAAGTGTGTTTGGTTTGGTCTCATCATGTAGAGCAATTCAACCTCAATATTGCAAATAGTGTGCTGCTTTTGCCATTATTTCGCTGCAGAGTCGCGCCAAAACGGATTTTCATTGCGCCCATGGGACCCGAAGTACAAGAAAATGACTGTAATATTCCGCAACCACTCCATCTATATAAGCGTGTTTTGTCTCATTCTGTAGAACAATTCGTCCTATATGTTCGAAAATTGCGAGCACAATAATCAGTATATATCTACATAACTGTTCCAGCAACGTAACTGTTATTCGGTGGCTCATTTTATTATTTAATGCTCAATATTGCAATGCAAATCTCTCTAAATTACATATTCAACACTCAGAATTTACCACCTTGGCGAAAAGACAACCTACTAGTATCCAAGTTTTCATTTTAGCTAATCAAATTGGCGAATTTTTACGTTAAATGTTCCCATGTTATCCCTAGGTTTAGGCCATAGTACAGTATTCGCCTAAATTGACCTGCGCTCGCTCGAAAGAAATTAATTTGTTATAGTTTTAATATTTCCAAAATCTTGAGTGAGCCATAATCTTGATCGAGGTTTGCATGCGAGAATTTATGTTCATCTTATACATAATATATTAAATGCATTAATACTGCAGGACCATCATGTACCATGTGTTGAATTGACTTGGGAGCGATCACTTACGTTGTTCGAACTTGTGAAGCCTGAAAAAATTCCTGAGTTTGATGATTATCGTGTTTGTGGAGATACTATTATTGCCGAGACTCAAATGCTACTTAAGCGAATCGAAAAAGTTGTGCCAGATAATTTTCAGCCGGGTGAGTCAGTGGATAATTAGATTTAGCTAATTTGAAAATTAAATCTTTTAAGAAAGAATTTCAGGCGTTTTTGGCTTTATCTGCTAAAAGTTTCAGCTTTGTCGTACCTCTGTATTTTCATACCTGATCTGTGTCCACTCTTTATAGTATACTTTAAACTTTATATTCTACTGTTTATCCACCATTTAATGGCTAATTTCCGCATGCAAATTTAATCGTTGGGCTACAAACACGGGCTAACATCAAAATATGGGCTACTTGAACGCCATTAGATCTAAAAATGGGGTTTTCGACTGTATAAAATGCTTGTCCTCCCCGAATTTTTAGCTAGACTTATGAATTTAGGAAAAAAACATCGAGCAAATAAAGCAAATCAACTTAACGTTTAGATTTTTAGGTCGAGGTATATGTTGAGAAATTATCGACGTACTGTCGAGGATGTTTTGGTCTCATTTTGTAGAGCAAATCATCCTGTATGTAGATGCAAATTGTATGCTGCTGTTCTCCTGGGCTCTCCATTCGCTGAAAATTTTGCCAGGGGGCATCAACCATTGGTCCCCCCTTGGTTCCGAAACGGGGGCGCCCGATTTTGCCAGGGGGCATTTTTCCAAGCGAAAAACAGTTAAAAACCCGTGTCAAAAACACTGCCAAAATGGTTTTGATAGAGAGAAAAAGCGATTTTGAAGCAAATTTTGACAAAATTTGTGAAATTTTTGGCTTCAGAGCGAAAGATTAATACAAATGTTGATCAAATTTTATGTACTTTGGACCGATTGGAAACAAAAACATCTTCGAATAGGCGGTAAACCAGGGGGAACTAAAAATGCCAGGGGGGTCTACCGCCCCCCAATTTGGAAAGCCCAGACTGCTAATTGGTCCCTAAAAAGGCAATAACCTTATATATCCTCGAATATTCAACCAACATGGTTGGTATTCGGCTCACTTTGTAAATAGATGCTCAATATAGCTGTGTAAGTCTCTCTGAATTTTATATTCAACACTCAAAATTTACCACATAGACGATGAGACAAGCTCATGGTATTAATCTTGCATAATAAGCTATATTTTGAATCACTGTCATTAAACACACAAAACGAGAGTGTATGGTGTATTATTTTCGTTGTTTTGAATTAGCTTTAAACTGATGGATTCGGGGCCAGCGAACGTCTTTCTAATTATTTTATCAACATTTATAAATAAAATCTTTACTTACAATTTGCAGATACATTTGATTTTGAAAATGTACTTAGCTGAAAAATAGCACTCACATACAAAAGGGTGCAACAAACACTTGTTTTTGTTATGTTAATGACTAAATGAAAATTCAAGTTTACCTTAAGGAGTCCAGCGTTTTGCTGGTTTATTGAGTGGAACGACTAACAACGTGACATAACCGGAATGACGTGAGAGAATATTGTAAAAATCTGCTTTCCACGGTTGTCGATGCTCTACTTGTTTTCGATATTTTACTGAGCAAAATAACTAAAATGATTCGGAGTCCTACTGTTTTCAATATTTAAGTGAATGATATAACAAAAGCCAAAGGCATTGTTATAAATGAAAATGCATTTTCATATTAACCAAATTTTATAATGACCGGAGTTTGTTTTTGAAATTCGGGTTTAAGAATTTTTTCATAATTTGTGTATAGTTTTATATCTTTCGCACCATAATAAACCACGAGACTTTTATGTATGGTTTGAACCGCCACAGAGTCAGATATAGTAAATATCAGCTGAATTTATTCACTGTTTAAGGACCTACAGTCAGTTTTATGCGTAAGCCTTATCCTAAGATAACGCCGTTAACCCATTGGTAACCAAAATAATCTAAAAATTGTTTATTATAAATGTCTGGCCTCTCCACAGTACCAAAATTTACCTGGCTGCCCAGTTCAAGACTCCAGCCCTTACCTAGAAGGAACGGGAAATATCTGGGGAATTTTTCAATTTACCCTAGGTTACCTGGGGAAAGCCTGTGCACCCCCTCAACTGGGGGTTTTATAATTGCATTTTATAGTGGTATTCAAACCTTTACTCTGTATATCGTTGTTTTTGTTGCATATGTAACATATTCATTCTGGATCGTTACAAGAAAAATGAATTACCAGCACAGGGTAATGGGCAACAGAAATTCGATATTCTATCCATAAGGATTCTTGCAGTACTCTGGAAGAACCCGTGCTTTTTGATAGGCACTAAGAAACCGTCTCGCCGAACCGAACACAGGCTCTAAGTCATCTATGAACCTCAAAATGGTTTAATACCTTCATTTTAGCAATTTTCTCTGAATCCAGCTCGATCCAGCGCCGTCGTCAAATCGTACAAATTTAGCACAAAATTTCGCACAGAAAAGTAAATATTTCCACCCCCTACCCCACGTTTGATAAGCTAGTCTACAATTCGTGTGGAGTAACTTCGTATGACAATGTTAATTTTGGAAAATGTTAGAACTTAAAACTTTATTTTTACATTAGCCTACGAAAGGAGAAATAGGATATCCACACTACGTACCCTTACGGTTCGTAGTGGTTCACGAGTGTAACATTCGAAACGGTTATGTACCGGATGTTTGAACCACTATTTAGTCGTGTTTAAGCAGCTAACATGTACACCTATATACATACACATTTGTATTGTTGAGCAAGGACTGTTTTGCCGAACGCGAATCATTCACAACCCCACTGAAATCATTACTAGTAGACGTCAAATCCACCATACTCTTTCCATGTTTCCCTGATTCGATCTCGCTTAGTCAGTCATACTAAGTATGTTAAGCCCCGATGAACTGGCCATCGGATAAGTTTATTTGAGTTAAAAAAAGATCGCTAACACCTAATTTCTGTTTAAATTTTCCCTGCATATTTGCGCGTATGTACTTGTGTATAATAAATGTATCCTTGGGAGCACCATTTCCCGACCCATGAACTACCGAGCTGTTTCACCTGGAAATATTTCGTATTAAAAATAAATCCCGTACAACTCTTTAGGATTTAATAGTATTTGCAATAAGTGAACCAGGAACTCACTGTCATGTCATTCGAATGAATAGCACTGTTTAGGAGTCGTACCATGTTATTATTGTAATGTCATTTCTTGTTGTATGATAACATTGTTTTTGATTGATAACCGTATTATGTACCATATACCCCTATGTTTTGTAACTGTACGCAAGCTGTCGTAGAGTATGATAGGTGTAGTTGAGTCATAATTCTAAACGTCTTTTTTGGTCTGTTCCCCGGTGCATACTCTGACCATAAGTCGACCCTTTTCATATTTATCAATTGCCTTCAGCTTACCTGAACCCGCCGAATGGCGGTTCGTTATTACTATCGAGTGATCAGTTGTCCATTGGGCCCAGCTAACTGTATCGTGGGATCTACTTTTTGCGTGTACGAATTTCTTGTAGTAAGGTAAGCGCAGTCGTCGCCAAAAAAGTTCGTCAGAGCCGATAAAATTGATCTGACATACAGCCGTGGAAGTTCAATTAAGAAAGCGAGGACCCGAGGTTTGACATAACTCATTCTTCCCACTGTGTGGACTTTCTTCTCGTGTTGTGTCCTTAATGCCAATTGCATTTGTGAATGTGTGCTCATATTACTAATATATGACCGTATTACTTTGTCCCTTAACCGCATGAGTATTCGATTAGCTTATCAATAAATGATTGAAAACACAATGTGCTCTCGTGTTCGTTGATGCCATACGCAGCGGTATCTACTAAAAGTCTACAAAATATCTACTAAAAGGGGGATTGAAATCGTCACCATAGTCGACTAAATATCTACTAAACATCTACTAAAAGGGGACTGAAATCGCCTCCCAGTCGACGAGCTACGTTTTGACTTGACGTCGAAGAGGTCGCAAGTCTTAGCGTAGTTCGATGTGGCGGTAAGATGTATGTGTAGATGCTTTAAAACTGAAATCGGTTTCCATTTCGCTTCTCGATTTAAAATCAGTTTGTTTTCAATTCAGTTTTAGAAAGGTGAAATGTAATTCACTTGTTTTAAAACGATTCGTTTTAAATTAACTTTTGTATCGAATTTTAAAATATGTTTTCTGTTAAACACATACACTTTAATCGGATTGATGTTAACGGTTGGATTTAACTTTATCGTGTGGTAAGTACGATGGTGGCAACTTTGTTTAGATTCATATCACTTAAGGGAAATAAAATTGACTAAAATCTAATCCGAAAATTTGAAGTACAAAAAGTTTTTTATGAAAATGAAATCAAATAGAATAAAAATAAAACTGATGTTACATAGAGATATGTAATTCATTTAAAGTTTCACGTTTACCATATCACAGTACACATAATATTGTTCAAATGCAAAAGAAAAGACCCGTTACGACAGGCATCTGTTTCCACTAAACATTGCAGTTCCGGTTCTGGGCACTCGCTAGTATATACCATGTAGACCTCTAGGACATTTCATTAGGCTGAATTTTTTTTATATTATCGCCGAAAAATTAAATATTGTATTTTTCGAGTTGTTCATTAGAAAAATTTCAATTAATTTCAGATGTCGTTAGAATTATGTTCGAGATGTCATCGAAATTTGTAGCGCGCTTATAATTTTTTGTTCTAGACCTCTTCAAAAAATAGTCGACACTTATAGGCAAATACATTATTTTTTTAATCCGGTCGTTCGAAACTCGACCGTGATCTGGCATAAAGTTTTATGCATATAACGCTTAAATGATCTGTTTCCAGGGTTGCCAAAACAATATTTGTTTTACGTTCATCTCCGCCATTCATATAGTACTCATATCAGTACTAACAAGAGTTGGTATTTTACTGAAGCTTTTCAGGTTAACCTCAAAAAGGGTTAAGGCATTTTTGACAATTCATGTGGAACTAATTTCTCTTGCATTTCTTGGGGACAAGGCACGATATTTATCCTCTTCATGAAGTACATAGGACACACGTTGCGTGTCACGCATGGAATACACTGGCACAGGTCCAAACGCACCGCGATGGGCGCGGTTATTAACCTGAACAGTATCTTACATACTGTTCGGAAAAATATCAAGTCTAAGTTGCAATGATTTGTCAGCAGGCTTCTCAGGAGCTCCAGAATTTACTAAATTTGCTGGTTATGTGAAAGCGTTGTCAAAAAATTAGCTCTATGAATAAAACTATGTTCTTATTTTTTGAGGTGGAGTCATATGCTTACTTGAGGACTATTTATCTGGTCGAGTCACAGCATTCCCGCACTTTCCTATCGAAAACACTCCTGTTACTCAGGAATTGTATCATCTTCTTGGCGATTATTATTTCAAATTTCAATACTATGACAAGGCCGCTCGATACTACATGCTCGACATTTGTGTCAACAATCGGCGCTTTGATGCATGGGGAGGTCTAGCTCTTTCTAAAGCTAGCATACATTCAAGCCGTCTGTCGTCTGTAAGTTTACCATCTTTCGAATAAACGTACATCGAACGAAATTGACGTATTATGCTCTAAAAGTTTTGAATTCCTCAGAATCATATCTCACAGCGTGCGCTAAAATTTTCGAACCAAATTGTAACACCTCTCAGAACAACTTGTAACTTATCGGACTATCATAAAACAAAAGTCGAAACGACTGACTTCTGCAAATAAGAGGTTGCCAGTTATTTCGACATCCCCGCAGGTTCCCAGTGCATGCCCCCTATTAAAAATTGTCTTCCCAGTTCATGCCTCTCAGGTACTCTATATACTCCTGCGCGATAAAAAATTAATTTTTCGCGACAAATTTTTCTGTGATGGACTAAAAATGTGCGAATAATTGTTCTCTATTTCGTTTTAAATAATCATCAATTTTTCCATGTGGTGCCAAAAATCTCGAAAATTCTCTCTATTTTCTATATGCATAGTTAAAATCAGTTACTAAAAAATATTACATTGTTGATGTTTTCTGACAGTTACATTTTTTACGGGCCTCTTAGTTCACCGGTGAACCACTAAGATGAACAGATGGACGGGCGGGTTTCCCCTCAGGTGTTTTCGGAGTTCGGAGCTGGCGATCCCAAATTGTGCCTAAAGGAACTATTTGGAGAAACGGGAGCCAAATGTAATCACAGAAAAATGTGATTTGAGAAATCAGTGTTCGAAAAATTCGTTTCAAAAATCTTGTAAGGGAGCGGAAATCTAGGGGTCTACGCTGCGCATCGAGTAAAGATGACGTAGCCCACCCCATACCTAAAAAAGCAGATAGTTTTTGAAATTGTTGATGTTTCTTCGTACTCAAGCGTTCTCACTAACTAAACTGCATCGGCCAAGGAGCTAGGAATTTTAGCTGGCCATGTACCAACAGTTGTGCCGGGGTCATTTCTGATTTTTAGAACTTCCATGGCCCATAGGTAATTTAACAAATTGCTGAATGCCGGGCAGCACATAGCATGCAATAGCGAAAGATCTGTATGAGAAGGCTTTCGAAATTATCATTTCGATACAAAACTGTGACGCCACCTCCTACTGTAAATAATTGGCGATATTTCTAAATACTATGCTATCACATATTCTGTCGTTTTGTGCCTTTACGCGGTTCAGGTCTCCGCGTATGATGCGATATAATATTTACCTCCGATTTCACTCGGCGTCTCGCAGTTTCGTCCTGTGGAAAGACAAATTCCATACAATATGATCGTCAACAGTTAACTTGGGACTCTAGAGAGCATTGCACCAGCTGAACTTTTCAGCAGTTTGGGAAAGTCAGAGACCGATGCAGGCTCATTGATACTTTGTGCGGTATTGTAATGTTCTTGATAGTCAGCTGACCTCAATTCAACTGAGTCAAGCAATTTTATAATTCAGCACATGAATATCATTATTAAAATCAATTTATTTGTACAATTATGTTACCTATAGTAATACATACTATGTGAAACAAATATGAACTAGTCTTACGCAGAAACATTAGGTAGTGTGTGTACTGTTGAAATTCAGTTGGATTTAACCATCTGAAACAGACGCTTATGTATGCGTGTGTTTAATCATTTTAAAGCTCGTGCTGAATATGGCCTCTTCTAAGTTACCAAAATTTTACTTGGTGGGCTTTGAGCTGAGCGACCCAGCACCAAGACGGGGAACAGGAAATACCTGGGGGAATTTTCCCAGCTTATGTGAGAGGAAACTGTACTCCCAGCTCAACTGAAGGTTTCATAATGGCATTTTATTCGTGTTTTCTAGGATTTACGTCATTATTATCATTGTTTTTGGTATTTCTGCAGCCTGAACTTCAATTTACTTAGGATTTTATCATAAATGGCCCAAATAAAGTACGGATATTGAGTTTCGTCATAACTGTCTCCTGTTATTGCGATCATTTTTGGTGTGACCTGAAAATACCTACGCTGTTGACATGGCGAAGCCAAAATTTATCGTGGGGTGGGGGGCGCTGGATTTGTGGACGGTTTCGAAAACCATGAGCCACCCTCTGTGGAGAGGCCAGCTGAATATATCTGTTGTATTTAATTTTTTATTGCAGTGAAGGACGTTGCTCTGTGCTACTGGTTGCTTGTAGGTTTCAAATTTTTATTGAGACTGTTTTTCCTAAGACTTACACGCATTATCGCAGCATGTCCAACAGAATTTATTTACTCGCCTACAAATCTCAAACGCTTCTCGAATTAACTTCAGGTGTGGAGCAAAATATGAAAAACATTAAAAAATTTTAACGAATGACAGTTACTTTTGGCATGCCTAAAAGGAGTATTGTGTCTGTCTAACTCTGAGTACCTCGTTGAGTCCAAAACCCTAATACTATTTTTGTCGGATAGTGCTTTCAGCCTGAAATTCATTTGAATGTACATAGCGCAAAAACGAAATTGCCTATCAAAAACTTACAAAAGGTTTTGAATTTTTATTTACGTTTTTTTAAATTCCAAACCTTCTGCATGTCCTGCTTTTTCGGAAAATTACACAGAGAATCTTAACGGATACGAAATAACAAATCGTAAATGATAAATGTTTATTACCTATCGGTTTTTATTCATTCGTTATTGAAACGAAGCGAGCGGGGTTTCCACTGATGGCGCTAGCGCGAGACGTCCTGAAAATATTTTTTGTATGCAGTTGTCATACAAAGCTCATTTTCAGGGTGGATGAATTTCGATGAAAATTTTTGGTTCAATAGAAAAATTAAAGATTTGTTGAAGTGATGAAAAAAGTGAAATGTGCTCTTTAGTTGAACGAGAACAGCTTTGACCCAAGCCTCCGAGTCAAAATGGCAAAAACAGTTTTTAAGGCTTTTTGCCAAATCTGGCCATAAGGGTACCAGTGTTTCGGATCCCGTATCTCGTGACACAGGTTTCGCATCGAATTAGCTCAGCTCATGGAGATCTATAACATTGCAGAACATGATTTTTTTGTATGACTCTCTCGGCTTTTGTGGCCCGGAGTAGGTTTCGTTGGTCCTTTGCAAGAAATACCGATTTTTCAAACTTCGACATGTTATTGCATATTTTTGCCATACAACGATATTATAAAGCACACTGGATAAGATTTTTTGTTATCTTTTGACTATATACATTTTCATTGGGTTCAGTGTTGATTTCAATGGGTTGGGGTGGACGAGGCTTTAGGTTTTTCAGTGGTTCATAAGTCTTAATAAATTACGATTACAATGAAAGGTTGAATATAGTGTAGTTATCAGTAATAGGTGTTTCAGCTACAGCTCGACTATTCATCTGCTTCGTATGAAGAGATACTACGAACAAGCAGCGAGTGTTATGTGGTTTACAGCAAAGCTCTTCATTTGAACCCGTATCACCATACTTTGTGGGTTGAATATGGAAATTTTGCTTATCAAACTCAGTCCTATTTTTCCAGATTGCTCAAAGTGGTAAGTTCAATATTGATGAAGATGAAGTAGGAAAATACTATGGCTATCTGGGATTTATCTAGTCGAAAATGAATTGCATTTGATGTTGATATTTCTTACAATTAAATATCCCATAACTGTGTGACACTAAAAATATTAATCTTAAGTAGTATGTGGTGATATAATTGAAGGTGCAGGTATTTATTGAAATGGAGTGACTTAAACGAACGTAATTTCCACCACTATCCTGATGAATTGTGACGATTTATTGTTTCTATTGTTGTCATTCATAACTCATCTTCGATGGATTAATTCCTATAAAATTTTATTTAATAGCAAAACTGGTGATGATGTTCCGAACAGCTCTGACCCATTTCCTTCGTCGAAATAGCAAAAACACGTTTTTAAGGGTTCTTGCAAGTATCGCAGTATGGGTACCAGTATTTCGCAGTCCATATGACAGAACACAAGCTTCGCATCTACGCAGAATCAGCTCAACGAGGTCTACAACTTTAATTGAATATCGTTTTGCGAGACCATTCCCGGGACCACTGTAAAATTTTTCATAGACCCTTTGCCAGAAATTTCGATCGTTCAAATTTCGCCATGCTATTACGTGATTTTACCTTATAACGAGTGTCTATTAGGTTGTCAAACAGGGGGAATACGATAGCTGTATTATTTAAAGTCTCACTATATTATACTTTTTCATGTGGTTTCAAGGATTTGACTGTTGACGAACCAGATTTTCAAAGTATATTCTATTTTCAAAATTATTGGTTATGTATTGTAGGTAGAGCATTTAGAATAGTCTATATAGATAACGCTGAATACGATGGTTCGCTTATTTGGAGATCAGCACGCATATTTTTATAAGACTGGTACTTGAAATTCCCAGAGGCACGTTATGGGAATTTGAGGTATGCATCAATTGATCTAAGAGTTCACTCTCGGTCAGACTGGCAGCTTGATACGAAATCCAAACCTCGGCATAGGATCGATGCGAACTATAATATCTCTTAGACTCGTCTTTTCAGAGGTTTTCAATGGGTTTAGGGTTAATGAACCTTATTTCTAGAATATAGCATATCTTCAGTAGTTAGGCTATGTAATGTGTGCAGAGCTTCAAGAATTTATTATTTATATAGGTGTTTCGTAGAGAATAGCCGGAACCAGCACCTGGAACCGTCCATTTAATCCGGATTCAGAACCGGAACCCGATTTACGAAGTTTAAACATAGTAAAACAGATGAAGGAAGAAATAATGAAGGTACAGTGGATTTAAAATGTAATAAAAATAACTTTTATATTAAACTTAATGTATTGCGATGGCATTATTGCCTCTCTGAATCTTTGAAGAGACTGAGGAAGCAAATAATGTTTATCGATCAATATGTTGGTTTTTTGAGCCCCAGAGCAAAAAATACCCTCCACTATTATACAGACTTGCGTAAATTTCGACAAACTCAATGTACTTGTAACTAAACATGCTTGCATGGAGCGTAAATTAAACACTTTCGCCCTGTCTCCAATCACCTCCATTTACTGCACATATAGTCACGCATGAAATAAGTGCAAAATAGTCGATCGATTTCGATTAAACGAACTTTCGATCGATTTTGGATTAAACAAATTTCGTTCGGTTTCGATCGTTTTCGATTTTCACGCAATTAGATAAATTTCAAAATTTAAAAATTTAGATTTTTTTATAAAACGAAACTTCGATCGACTTCGATCGATTGCGATTAAACGAAATTTCAATCGATTGCGATTTAGATCGATTTCGATTTCCATCGTTTCCGATTGCACTTATTTCTGGCCGCGACTGTACGTTCGTTACATTCTGTAGGCAACTTGAAATTATTGATATTTTTTGGTTCTAAAAGAAAATAAAGGAAGGTAAACTATAATTTTCTGATCAGTGGACAGAGACATTATTTAGGCTACCGTAGGACGACCAGTATCCGTCAACTTGATGATAATGATAACTTTCTGATCAGAATGCTATAAATGACGAAACTGTTATACTGCTTGCACAGTTTCAATAAATTCAGTTCATTGCCAAGAACGCAGTTTGTGGATGCGTTGCAGATATGTTACTTTACTTCATTGTTGAGTGCGTTAAAAGGTTTACAAGCGCACTGCTTTGTACGTGACGCAATTTATGTTAGCCAAGCTTACAGCGAAGTACTACTAAATAATACACGCTGTGTTGCCGAGTTAGACCGGTTCCATTCTAACATACCCCGCAGATATCTGAATGCGTAAAATAGCTGCTACAAGTATCGAGGTAGGTTTGTGTTGTTAACAAACTAATGCAAGGTTAAGATGAAAAAATTCGTACTGAAATTACGTGTACTACTTACGTTTCACACCGGAATTTTGCTGAACTAATCATTTCTTTTGTTTGGTTGTATTGTAACTTGATCATTGTGTATATGTTTGGACCACAGGTGAAGCAAAAATCCGAAAATTTCAAACAAAATTTTTTAACCGGAATTCAGGTTCTGGTACGGTTTTTGCCTTTTGCCGGAACCGCAACCGAAACACGATGTTCGCTGGAACCGGAATCCCGGTTACTCCCAGGTGTTTCGGCAGGATTATTACTACGTTTTTAGGTTATCTAGAGACCACCACGAATACATACTTTATGCGTTTTCAGTTGTTTTCTACGGGTTTAGAGTTCCAAAGGCTTTAGGGTGGTATATACATCAGACACTTTCTGCAGGTGATTACGTAGAATGACAATTTTTGATGTAACCACTCTCGTTCCGTTTGTCCCTTGGATGCAAGATACTAGTTTAATATCTAACAGCTTTTGTCTGTTGCAGCTGCTTTAATTATACGAAATACGTCTGTTTTGGGGGCACGAATATGTCACTTTTGTAATTTAGATGTAAACCTATAAATTTTTGGAAGATTACAGATTACATAATGTTGGCTGAATATGTTTAATTCATATATTTGGACGTTCAAATTTTAACACGACTTCATTATGCTTAGTGCTTCTTGGCAATTGAAATTAAATTGTTCACTAAAATATTGACAACGTTTAAAGACTAAATCGAAAAGTACGAGTCCATTCATTCATCTGGAGCAATCTTGTTGTCATGGAGTTGCTTTAGTGGTGATAAATTTTGAATACGCAGTGTAAAACTGTATGTTGTGCTGGTTTAAGGTCCAAGTATTTTACAACAAAACTAAAGATGCATCAGTGGATAAAATGTTGTGAGTCTGTCGGGGGTTAAATGGCGAGATGTAGTTTTTGAGTCCCTTTCAGTGGTATGGGCTGTTACGACCTGATATCAAAATTTTGTTATAGCCGTGGCCTTTTTTCCTTCTGACGATTACATACTATTGTTGCCCCGTCATGAAAACAGTAGCCTGGAGATGCAAACAGTAGTTTAAGAATCTGTCGTTTACATTGAAACAAGCGCAGTTTCTAGCATCGCTATGTGATAAAATATTTGAATGAATCTGGAGCCCTTGAATCTGGCGCTGCATTCTGCCAGCAACTATAAAACGGGTTCACTGTTTGTTGATATCTGACGTTCTCAATTTTCTGTATTGCAGTTTCACTGTATGAAATAGTGAATAAATGGGCCTTGCAACGCTTTTTTAAAACAAGTCTCTGATGAGGTTAAAAGCAACTTTCATAACATAAGAAATATGAAATTTGAGCTTCGGAATGAAGTTTATAACAAATAGTGTCGTTTTTTGTGCGGCACCGAACAGAAAAACAGGCCAAGTCATTAAACCAACTACAGGGCCCAAATTAGTGCTCTGAAAACTTCCAGTGCCGTGAATTTGGGCAAGTCAGGTTCTCAGTCGTAACACAGCAAGTTCTAATTTCTAAAGCAAAACATAACGAATTTCATAAAAGTTTCTGGACAATGATTTTGTATCCTGTCTATCTCTAGGCAGAACATTGTTCTATTACTAAATAAATCCTGCTCCAAAACATTCTGGTTGAAACGAAGCTAAACGAAAACGATACGGTTTCCAATGATACTGCTAGAGCGAAAAAACTTTAAAATTTAGTTTCGCTTATCCTTTTCTGTCACAACTCATCTTCGGGTGAATGAATTTCGACAAAATATTTTTGTTAGCAAAAATGATTACGAATGTGCACTTTGTTTGAACTCTATGAGCTCTGTCACGAAGACTCAACTTCGATAAGTAAGTCCGGCATATAAAAACAGCATTCAGAATATATTGAGTATAATGATGCTAATCTTATCGATTCTCCCAATCTCCTTTGATCGAATGCAGTTGTTTAAATCCAAGTATGAACGCCTGTTGGTTATGGTCAATTATTGTCAATAGGTTGAATTCGCGATGACAGTCCGCATTAGTGATTGCTAATCAGTTAATATTGCAGTTAATTTCGGTCGTTCGAGATAAAGTTCGTGGACTTTGAATGATTGTTATCCATTGTAAATATTTTTCGAACAGGATTGGTGGATCGATACAGAAGAGTCGGTTCAATTGGTTTGAACACAATGGTGCAACAAGTGCGGTTACAGGGTCCACGCCAAGGAAAAGCTTAATTAACGATAACATGGCACTGTATTGTATGTCGTGCTGTATGTATGCACTTATTATGTCGTGACAGTTCGAAACGGAGAGCGATTCTCAGTACGGTGAATTCGTATTTTCGCAAAGCATATATCGACTATAATCACGGTGATGATGTTGATGAAGGATTGACGGATACAATAATGTCGATGAAGATCGGCTTCGAATAGCTAACGAATACCAATTTATAACACAATAGTAGGGAGTAACTGAAATTCCGGTTCCGGCAAAAATCGTGTTCCGGTTGCGGTTCCGGCTAAAGGCAAAACCATACCGGAACCGAAATGCCGGTTTAAAAATTTTGTTTAAAATTGTCTACATTTTTGCTTCATCTCTGGTCCAATCATACGTTATATATACAATGATCAAGTTCCAACACAACCTAACGAAAGAAAAAACTAACTCAGCAACTTACTCTATGAAACGTAAATAAGACACAATCTCAGTAAGAATTTTTCACCTTCATCCGTTTTTCACCTTCATCCGGCAGGAGTTCGTTAAAAACAAAGCCAGCTCCATGCTTATAGCAGCTTAAACAATCAGAAATCTGCGGTATATTTTAGAGTTGAACCGGTCCAATTAGATATATATACATAATAGAGTGTGGATTATTGAAGTATTTAGGCTGTACGCTTGGCTATATAAGTTTCGTGAAGCACCAGCAAGTGCGCTTGCAAACGTTGTAATCAGTCTACATGGGAGTAAGATAACATCTGGAACGCTGCTAGAAGCTGCCTTCTTGAGAACGAACTGCATGTATTGAAACTGTGCGAGCAGTATCACAGTTTGTCTCATTTATAGCATTCTGACCAGAAAATCGTCATCATCATCTAACTGATGGGTGCCCAACGCTAACCTCAATAATGTCTCTGGCCAACTTCAGAAAATTATAGTATACCTTTTTATTTTCTTTCATAACCATAATATATACTAATAATTTGAAGTTTCCTACTGAATAACATGCAGCAAACGTATTTTGTCTAGTATTATATAAAATGAAGGGAGCCGATTGAAGACGAAGCAAATTTGTCTAGTTTTTGATCCACGCGTTACAATAACATTCAGTTTGACGCAATTAACGAAGGCCTGTACAGAGGTAGATATTTTTTCAACTGGGAATCTAAAAAACCGACATCTTGATTTATAAATAAGTATATGTTTTAGCTTCCTCAGCCTCTTCAAAGTCTCAGAGGAAATAAAATGTCATCGCAATACATGGCATTCCCCATATCCGAAGAGAACCCAATACGTTAAGTTTAATGTAAAAATTTTTTAATACATTTTAAATCCACTGTACCTACATTTCTTTATTCATCGTTTTTACTATATATAAGTATCAAAGACCAGGTTCTGGATCCCGTTTAAATGGACAGTTCAGTTCGCAAGTTCCGGTTCCGGTTATTTCCTACATAATAGATATAAAGCATAAAACATACCGTAAGGACAAAATGTATCGTAGAAACAACATCGGGCTGACAGTGTAATTCACAAAGAGATGGCATTCGTATTCACTGGCTGAGGAAAGGACGTTCTCAACAGTACCAAATGATATCATTCAACTCTGCGGATGTCACTAGTATATTGGTGTAGTACGGCAAAAACAAGTCCTCCTCGGCACATGCTACTTCTTCGCTTGTCGTCAATTCATTCGCTTCGCTTCTGAAACACAAAACAACAACCAGCAGCAACCGAACAATTAATCGCATAAATCTCGGTGTTCTTATACGACAAGCTTCGATACCATCTTCTAGTACAAAATAGCAAAAATGGTTTTAAATGGTTCTTTGCCAAATCTGGCCATACGGTTACCAGTGCCTCGCCGTCCATATCTCGCAAGTAGGCTTCGTGTCGAAAAAGCTTATCGAAATCTACAACTTAGTATCACACTTATTGTGTGATCACTCCCTGGGTCACTATGGACCCGAATATGGTTGGTCAGCTCTTTGCTAGAAATATCAACTTTTCAAATTTTGGTATACTACTGCGTGTTTTACATAACTATGACTATCGATTAAGTTGTCAAGCTCGATGAATACTATGTTCTGGTTATGTAGAGTATCGCACTCACCATATTTGCAGAAACCAATAGTTATTTCAGTGCGCTGAATATGATATTTTGGCGATCTGGACTAAGCTGAAATATTTCGTACTTCTTATAGAGGCTCCCAATAGACGTAGGGTCAAAAACCCGATTTCTAGTGTATAGCGTTTTTGCCGTTGTTTGGTTATAATATTTTGCGTTCGGGACATTCAGAACGGTTTGTATAGGTTTTTGATGCGCTGAATAGGATTATGTAGTTATCTAGACCAACACGACTGTGCCAAGCCTTCAAGGGTTTTTAATAGGTTTGACGTCTGAATGCGATGCTGTCGTCATGTTGGCTCCAGCATAGCTGACCATGTCTTCAGAGTGTACAGTTACAATCAGAATAAAGTGTTCAAAAATCGATCGAAGCTTCGTTGGATTTCGATCGTTTGAGTTTAAACGAAAATATGATCGTTTAAACGAAATTCGATTAATATAGCGAATTTCGATTACGTCAAAATAAAATAAAAATTTAATAAAAATATGTTAGTCCGCGTTTAATTTAACAAATTTCGTTTAAACGAAGATCGATCGATTGCGTTTTCATTCGATTTCGGCTGCGTTCGATTTTATAAGCACTTAATTCTGAGTGTAACTGTAATGTAACGTAGTGGAGATTGTGTGTTGTATGGGTGAAATCTTTTAAATTCCATGTGTGTGTGTGTCCATAGTGTGTGTATGTGGTCGGCCATAACTCGGGAACGACATAACTAATTTTTATGATATTGGGCTCATTCTAACCGGCATAGTCGGTTTACCGTGTACATCTCCGAGCGTTTTTTGATTTGAGGTATCTTCCGGGGTCAGAAGTCAAAATGAGGTGTTTTGCCCCATTATAGTACCCTTCACGGAAACAAGTTTATTTTTATCATAGCTTTCGAATTTTTTCTCTAGTTGGTTTTGTTTTATAGTAAAATGATAAATGCCCATGCCTATTTTGTGTTTTTCGATTAAGGCTTCGGTTCTGGAGTTATGGGGTTTGACCTACGGGGGATATGGCGCCGTGATGGTTCCTCGACCCAACATTCTAAAATTTGTTCTGACGTGCACTGAAAAATTTCACTTGGGGGATTTCGGGAATGGGAAACTCATTGCCGATGTTGGTTTGCAACTTTGGAACGCATGGTTTCATGAGTACAATGGTATGGCGCCCACATAGTTCCGGGTCAGAGGTCAAAATGAGGGTTTTTACCCCATTTTGGTACCTTTCACGGAAGCAACGTTATTTTTATTTTAATTTTCGAGTTTTTTTAGTAAAATGATAAATACCGATGCCTTTTCTGTTTTTCGATTATGGCTCCGGTTTTGGAGTTATGGGGTTTGACGTATGGCATTCTCGTGGTTCCTCGACCCAAAATTCGAAAATTTATTTTGACGTCCTGGGCGGCTGGAAAGTTTCACTTGGAGGATTGTGACTTCCTGGGACGCTTATAGCTTGCAGTTAGCGGTTTTCTGGCATTGGAAACTCATTGCCGGTGTTAGTTTTGTAAGCTTCACTACGCTGTGCAATCTTGATAGAGTTACCAATTTATAGTAGATTATCGGCGAACCTGATTTACCGAAAAAATTTCATCTGTCGTGACTTACTTATTTATGAGCTGGTTTCTACGCTTTCAGATCAGCTGTCATAGGTTTTGTGGTGGACAAAGTATGTGGTGTTCGTTAGATTCTATTAGACTAGCATTATGAGGCTTCGAGTGTTCCATAGGTTTTAGTGTGGTATAACATCAATCACATAGCCTGTAAATCAGTGATTACACATAATGACAATTATGCACGGCCGCTCCGTGTCACCCTTGTGAGATACTAGATTTAGTCGCGTTTTGTTGCTCTGAGAATATTGTTGATTTCACTTTTGTTTCCTAATATGATCTTAAAATCCAGTTTTCTTCGACGTTGACTATGCAGTAAATGCTGCTTAGTGGTCATTTCAATAATCTCGGTGCATGCTGGTACTCAACTGTACGTGGAATAAATAAAATGTTTTTCGCTCGATGTCATTCTACGATCATTCTAGAAATTCTAATTACTTTAAAAATTAAAATGTTACATAGCTGTCTGAATTTTTAGTGTACGTTTTATTATTTTAAAAGTTATCACGAAATTGTGTTTGTTTTTGATGATGATGTTAGCTTATTTAAAACTTTACAGTGGTTGTTTGAACATTTTGAAAATCTGTACTATTTTGCTAATATCTGTAATTTATCTGAAAAATCATTTTGAGTTAAGAATTTATGTATAATAACATCAATAAAATAATTTATTCATTGTATTTATAGAAGACTGGTTTTCATGCTGAAGCTAACGCCAAAATACAGAGACAGAAGCTGCATTTCATTAGGCTTTCTCAACAAGCTTATTTCAGAGCATCACAGATAATTTCCGCCAATTCTTCAAGTACGTACTGATTTTTTTACTTGTTGGGTTACTATATTCCAAAAATCTGAATTTCACACACTTATAATTTGAACAGGCGCCAAAAAGATACGAAGTAACGGAACTTAAACAAAAGCGTGGTTGCAATGGATTGAGCTTTTTGCATTTTTCAACATAATTCTGGCTTCTATCGGTGAATATTGAATAACTAGATGCTTCGGTGGGTCGACGGCATTATTGTCACTCCTAATTATTATTGATTAGCCAATAAAAAACATGAAAATACTTATATACATCGTAACAGATAGCTAATAAACTAAAACTGTTTTCATATAACCATGGTGACTTATAGTAGTTGTATCGTAAATCAGATCGGACTGTTTATTGCAAAGTTACTAGCGATAAAAAGCAACGTGTAGTATATAATTCTTGCCCGGAAAATGTGTTTGCACCTTATTTTGAAACCAATAATCTGAAACCCGGATAAAGTCAGCAGTATCCGCCTGTAGTATAAAATGACAGGCGCACAGTGAAAACTTGAACCAAATGTAACCAAACATTTCAACATCGAAATAACAACAATAAAATATAATAAACGAATTTTGGTTCACAATATAGCCTAAAGTTACACATACTGCCAAAATTTAAACCAAATACCACCAGTCAGTAGCAAGTTTTAGTAGCAAAGCAAAATTTCCTGCTTTTGTACTATTATTTATATGCCAGATGAGTTATTGGTCACATTATGCCTGCGGGTACAAAGTACCGTATCACTTGCACTAAGTTTTTTTTACAACACTAAGCAGTTACAATACTATAATAGATGAAAACAACAAAACTTGATTAGATTTTGGCCTCTAAGTGGACGTTATCTAATCGCTGCTCTTGGAAAAGTAGACATACAGGTAAATGCTTTTACCGTGTTGATTGTTAAATGCAATCTGTGGTAACAAATTCAGAGCGTAAGTACATTTTTGTGTATGAGTTACAGCCCTTGTAACAAAATTTTGCATTACTGCAGTAACCAAGAAATAAGATAATCATCTTACGGCAACAGAAGTATTGAATTCTTAGTGTAGTGAGTCAAACGAACGAAAAGAAAAATTCCTACTCGCCGTAAAAGTGGTGAAATTTGATAATGTCCGCTATTGTGGTTTTAGGGTTATTATTTTGGGTTTTAGGGTTCCAAGCATAATTCAAGTTTACCCTGGTGGATTGATTAGCGCATACCTCATTTGAAAGCTCGAAATCTATGTGTACGCTTTACTTACGTGTGAAACCCAATTGCAATGTATTGCACCCCTTATTGTAACTCAACAGCCGGCGTAGATATAAGAATCAAATTATTGGTCTAATTTTGTAGAGCAAAAACCTCTGTCGGACTGTATTTTCGTACGCAGTTCTCTTGAGACATAGGATTTGGATCAAAACCGGTTTAAAAATGTGCCCGTGAGACCCAAAGTACACTGGCGATGAGCACTGACCACACCATAAACAGATATGTTGGTATTTCTGGTCTCATTTTGTAGAGTAATTCATGCTATATGTAGCTGAAAAGACCGCTCAAGCTATACGGGTGTTTTTGGTCTCATTTTGTATAGCATATTAAATATGAATGAAATTTTCGTAGCCGTTATGTGGCTACGCTGCAGGGTTGGGCCAAAAACATTTTAATGAGCCAGGGGGGCCCAAAATGGTAATGTTAACACAACCGCTTGACTGGCCTGTCTACAGCACTCCGAAAAGTGGGGCGAACTTCGGGGGGCCCATTTTCATTCTCGGGGGAAAATTAAAAGTGGGGGGTAAATTTTGCTTAAAAATACTAAATATTTCCATATGTTCGTGCGTTTTTACTACCGTGAATGTATTTTCAAGCAAAAACGATATTTTAGCATTATAAAAAGTGGTAATTAATGTTTAAAAAACAATTTGCAAACAAAAAACATAAATTTTTAGACATAAAAAATTTTTGGAATTAGTTGAACATGTCTGATTTCGGCCGAGTGCGGGGGGACGGACATAGGGGAAAATCTCACTAACATGGGGGTTTGGAAAGTGGGGGCGCTCCACACCCCCACCCCCCTCCCCCCGCCCACCCACTGTTGATAGGCCAGCTTGAGCTAAACGTTCTTGGTCTCTTTTTGCAGAGCAATTCATCTTGTATTTACTGTGCTCGTCACAATTGACTGTCGCCTTACGAGCGAGCGAGCAACGAGTGAACAAAAACAAACATATTTAAATTACAAAATAAAGTTTTATTGTTCCACGAGCAACTTGCGAGCGAGCAACGAGCCGACAACTAGCGGGGAGCGGTTTATTGTAGCGAACTATGTGGTTGCAAAAGGTGTCGTTTTATTGTCATATTATTTACGCTGCAGGTTGGGTCTAAACGAATCTTAAACTAAATGGTGTGAAAAATTTTCCTGTTTTTGAAGTCAATGTTTTCTACATAATAAATTAACTTATTTTATTGTTTTTGGGTGTTATAATAAAAATTTCATTGACAATATTTAAAGAAAAAAATTGGTTTCCAAACAAAATTTTTATTATGGAGATCTGGTATCTGAATCGTTAGCCTTAAAATTCAGGTTAATTTGGTGAAATAAAATCATGTTCATGTATTAGAGTTACTCGTTGGTGATCCACAATACTTTTTGCTGAAAAAAGCTGAAAATTTTTGATCCTGGCAATATATCGGTCCGGGTTTGTAAGACTGCCTTGGTTTCCAGAACTCCTTCGCCAGCTAGCAAGACCCAACAAAGTTCGCCAATATCATGCTTTTCTGTATTAGAACAGTCTACAACATCTGTAGCGATCAAACCTGATTTTTATAACGAAGCAGATCATTTCGTACCGATCCCAAGCGGGATGGCGGCGTAAATTTTTTACCATGGTTTTAAATGTGACGGAGTCATCCAACACTGTTCTCTCATGATAGTGTCATTTAGCAAGTCCACTCAGTTCTGAAGAATGGCTACAAGTATACATGCTTGGCAAGATTGCAGAAAAGACCAAGATTGATCCTGAGAATGCTATCAAGTATTACGTAAAGGTAATATATTTATTATTCTCTTTTCGAGACACTGATGGATTGCAAATTTGGTTCGATTGTTATAATTCAGATGGTGTGAAGATTTCCACAATGTTATAAAAGCTTTTGCCGCTACTACTTTTTTCCATAATGCTACATTAGTACTTAGTAGGTATGAATTTCACTGAAGATCAGACCTACGTGGGCTCTATGAATTTGTTAACTTGTGGGTTAAATAGTAAAAATTTTGGTCAATTTTGTTAGCTTGGAATATTTTTAGCGGATAAAGCAAAAATTATTGGTAGGGGGTGATGAATCGAATGCATACATGTTTTTGTTAGTGGAATTGTTTTGTTAGGGAAAATGCCAGGCACAGCTACTCCCTCCCCCTAAATTTGGAGATCCCGGGCTACGTGACAATTTTTATAGTTCTTGATCTGAACATAATGTTTGTTGCAAGAAATATGATCGCCGCTTGTTTTTATTTTCCCAGGAACTTGTGCCCAGAAAGAGACATGAAACTAGGAAGGGGATAAATTAGCTGTGTGCACGCAAAAATATGCCCGTTACATCGTCCTGGTTTAATTTGATCAAAATCTGTGGCATTCCAAGCAAATTGTACTATTTTCTTGATTCCATCTTCGCGGAAGCTAGTAAGGTCCAAAGGATCCTGACCATATAATATGCTTCCTAATTTCTGTCGCATTGTTGCAGTTGAGAGCAACGTTTTGCGAGGTTTATTCTGTATTATAAGTCTCACAAATAGTGCTCTGAACCATTCCCAGTTTGAACAGATAAGCTTTCAGAGGATTATATCCCTTGAGCACGAAACAGCAAATGTGAGTCCGGGCTTGTTAAGTTTGCATAAGTAGCTCTGCTAGGATTTATCACACGTGGAATACACGGCTTTGAGCTGTTTACACTCCCTTGTGGATTCACACAAGGTGAACCGTTCTTAAGCAGCCCATTTTATTATTTCAAATAATTAAAGAAACTTAGCGGAGACTGAAGGTTCACAGCAAGAAAGGAGTTGGAAGAGCCCAATCTTAACAGTTCGTCCTATCTCTCACTGCCATATAAACCAGACTGTTCTGACATCCATCCTAGCGCTACCTTATTGTGATAATCACAAATCAACTTATAGTTTCAGTGCAGGAAATGGTTAATTTAGAGCTGACTGTTGTCGCTGCTAGCGCCAAGGGTGCAGCTTTGCTGTCCCTGTCGATTCAAACATTTTTATTCCTGCGACCTGCGCATGATATAAAAGGTGTAATGTATGTACATATTCTTCAGGCGTTAATTTGCTTGAATGCCGAAGGCGCTAAATATCCAGAGAAAATACGATACCAAAATCCGTCCCACCTGTCGCTTGAAGTTATGGATGTATTTTATCGTATTCATGTCGTAGTTGCCAAATGGTTAGAGTCTGAAGAAAACTATGCCAGGTTGTCACAGAAACAATTGGTCGCTGTTTTGCGAAACATCGAGCGTCGTCTTTTGTGGGCTCGAGATACGCCGTTTGCTGTTAAAGAACTTGGAGTCGGGTAAGTAACTGAATTTGATGACTTCAGAGAATTACATTGTTTTATGTCACAACCACCAAGCAAATCTGTGAAATGCGCAACGAGTCCACATGCGTAACTAAAATTTATTAGGGCTACTAGTGCTCTGCAGCTGTATACGCACTCATTTTGCGCGTTAGGAAATACAAGAAATATACTTTTTTACTGCAAGCAAAATTTTGTGTTGGAATCTATGAATCAACGCTGGCTAGACATGTTCTGGTTCTGATAAAAACTGTCACAGTTACGTGGTTACGCTGCGTATGCTAATATAACTCCCCTTAATATTAGATTTCAAACTTTTGTACCATATGAAATGGCGTTATTTACCTAAGGCTGTGCATTTATTCACCAAACACAATCAATTTCCTGTTTAACAAACACTTTTGTGCTCTGCATAATAAATTAACAGTAATGGCATGGTTTTGTGGCTCCTCATCTTCCTCTTTTTCTGCAGCGTTTGTGTCGCAAGGTCTAGGTGATCGCTACTCTGGATCTTTGGCGCACTTTGGTTTTCTGGCTCATCTATTCGTTGAAAGTTTTGGTCGTGGGCGTGAGTTTGGAACTAGGTGCGCCATATTACTAAACTGCACTGACGGGCCCCTGGTTAAACGAGGTCTTTCAGATTCTGAAAATTTTCAAATGTCTATTAGTGGAATATAAATGATGGTTCTGGAACAGCCTTATATGGTAAACGTTACACAACGTGTTATGATTGCCATATTTGGTTCTAAAACAACCTAATATGGCAAAACAAAGCACAGCCTGTAACGTTTACCATATATGGCATAGTTACGTTACCTTATTTGATGAATGTGTTATATTTACCAAGCATGATAGTTCTGGAACAACGTTATATGACAAATGTTACACGACGTGTTATGATTTCCATATTTGACCTAAAACCAGCTAATACGATAACCAAGTCATGCGCGTAACATTTACCATATATGGTAGTGCAGGCATAGTTACATCACCTTATTTGACAAACGTGTGGTAGTTATGGTAACTTTTGCAATACAATACTTGCAAACGCACTGCTCTTGGCATGAATGGATGTGTGTACTACCGCTGAAGCAGTAACGTAGAGTTAAATAGTAACTGTGTAATGAATAGTAGTGTATTATTCTAATGCAACATATACATGTGTAATTATGCATGAAATTCAAATCCAAATTTATTATAACATTAACAATACAATAACAATTGCATTTTGTTGATAACAAATTATAAACCCCTTCAGTTTAAAACATGCAACGTCTTAATACAAAATACCTGAACATTCAATATATCAATCTTCTAAATCATCATTCTGTTCTAACAAATAATGTCCGAACGCCAGCGTTTCAATTCCATTGTTTAATATAAATCGTTTATCGTCGTATGCAGATAAACTAATTTTGTTAGATCGAACAGTAAACATCTCATGACCAAAGTTTCGTATTTGATTGCACTGGTGTCGCATAATATTTCCATGTTCCAAGGCTGTAATATAATCTTCGTGCGTTAGTTGTTTCTTTACAATGTTTTTACTGACTCCTTTAGCTCTTTTTTTCGAGTAGTTTGGGCATTGTATGCTGTACATTTTCGATCGAAGTCCCACAAATTCTTCAATCGGACAACCATTTGTCTCATCTTTCATTTTTCCCATTACCTTCTTGTTTTCAACACTGTGTAGAAAATGGTTTTGTGGGTAATCACTGAAATCAAACAGTGTTACATGATGTTGAAGAGTTTCGTAAACATTATCCGTTTCGATATAATACGTTAACGAATCGGTATCAGTAAACAAAAGTTTTACACCAGGAAACACTGTTGTTATAAAATTGTAATGAAAATCATACATCAAGTGTTTTGATATTTCCAAGACAGTAAAGCCGACATATATAGGTTTACGTAAATACAACGTCTTCTTATTCATCATCACGGCAACCATATTTTCGTCAAAAATTTGACATCTATTGTAACGTGGATTAGCTGATAGTACTCGGAACCTCTCTGCGTTTGTCACAAGTTCGACATTTACATAAGCCCTTACATTTTCCATACTTTTTCCAAAGACAGAATTGTTCAGCAACTTGAACAAATCTTTTTCAAAATCCGTTTTCGCTTTTCGTTGCTCTGTGTTAAATACAATGTATGGTTTCATCCAAGGATATTGTTTGAATTTGATACCTTTATTTATGTTTAACAAAACCATGCCAAGCGACAGGTATAATTTCAAATTTCTGTAGTGTACAATATAATTACGCTTGTCGTAGAGATTTGGCACAAGTTTTCGTTGGTTTGACTCTTTTATACCAAGTTGATTTTTAAGATTGATTGAATACGCGGATAACTGTTCATCTTGAATAATAACATGTTCCGGCGCAAGTGGGTAGTTGTTATGTGATTCGTGAAGCTGAGGTGGGTAATGTAGATCAACGTCCAACACGTAGCCGATTTCACCCTCATCTGGGATTTCCATAACACACAACGAAGCAATTTCGTTTGGTGTCAACCACGAAAAATTAGATGTAGGTAACGACTGAGACATTGCATAACCATACAAATTATTAGCATCGAGTGAAATAATGAAAGATTTTGGTAGGTCGTTTGTATAGTTTGGAAGTAGTGTATTATTTGCACGAGCATATCTCATTGTAACAGCGGAAATGCCACCACGTATTCCTGATTCAAAAAATGTATACATATCTGGATCCGTTAGTAATTCAAGATCAACCGGTGACATTCGCAGTACTGCGGCCCAACCGTACGATGGCAATGTAACGAAATGAGCCGGATCCAGTTTATAGTATTGCAGGCAAAGTTTTCAATAACATCACACAGCAGCAGCGTATCTGTTGCCAAATATATATCGTGGTAATTTGCCAAAGTTTTGCAGCCAAATGAATTCCGTACATTTTGAGCGTGCTCGTAATCATCATCACTTATGTGTTCGTCAGCAACTGAACTATAGAATTCGTTTTTTGGCGGCAATTGACGTTCATTAAACTTAAGCCACGAGTCCATGTATTCGTACGGATAAATTCCCTTTCGCAGCAAGAGTTTGCGTTGATCGACGTCTAGAAAATGTGCCGAAATAGCATCAAACGATTGTTCACCCGCGCTGCGTAAATTGTTAACAAGTTTGTCTAGCGATGACGACAAAAACTGGAACGAGTCAAGAAATTTTATATTCCATCCACCAGCGTTTTCGGTGACCGGTGGCATTTTCAGAGCAAACATTATGTACGAGTCCATTGCTTTTGGTATGCACTCAATTTTTAGGTTATTTTGTTCAGCAAAACGACCAATATGCTGAAAAATGAGGTGACCATCATATCTTTTCAAGTTATGCATGAATACACATACATCCCGACTTAGTTTGTAAGCAATATTACAGTCAACATGAGCAGGTCCACGAAATTGGCGACAAATGTGACAATGATCACGACATATTTTCGATCTGCAGCTATTGCACCACTGCCTTCGATCGAGGAAAGCACAATTTTCACATGATTGAAATTGTTTATTGCAAATAACACAATTTTCTTGCCCAAAATATCGATTCCACTGCGCTCCAGATAGCTTTGGCATCGGTTGTCGATTTTCGAGAACGGATCTTTTAAATTCCGTCGCACGGGAAACTAGTTCCTCAAGAAATGCAACGACAACATGCTTGTGTCTTTCAACTTTTAATCGTCGAGGGTAGCAAGTTGTTTCAGGACCACAGCATTGCACAACTTGAAACAAGCCATAACCACAAGGAATGTGACGCGCTGTTTTATCGGTGAATGAATATCGCGATGATGAAGACGATGTAGAGTTGCATTTTTCAATAATGCATTCGAAATCGGCGTAAAATACACACGGTTGACGTAACATCTTTGCATATGAATTAAACTTTAACGTATTGTTATTCTCCTCGGGCATTACAATTCTGCAATAGTCTGCCTTGCATATTTTAAAATGACAATCAACGCGTTGCTGAGTGGTAAATGAGAACAAACAAAGCGGACAGAAATACATCCGGTTTGCGTGTTTGCGCGATGAAAACAATAGTTTATTCAAATCTTTAATCCAACAATAATGCCCGTTGCCCGTGTCACCATTCGCAATCCAAAGCAATAGTATCCGTCGTTTATCCACAATTTTCGGTCTATAGATGGGAAAAATCATTTGCTCATAGCCATAAACAAAAATAGACAACTGATGTTCCTCCTCAAACTGAGCGATAGAATTAAATTTGAATGGGTATGAATAGGATTCGAAATTGTATAGACGTTCATATCTTTTGTAGCTACTAATACGATGCGCATTATGTTGTGGTGGGTGAAGAGCAGACAGAATAGCCCATTTGAAGCATTTTTCATCGTCGTTGTAAACGTTTATTACTGCATGTTTAGCTGCAATCACACGCGGTAGTTCTACATATGTCGATTGTGAACCTGCCACAGGTTGATACACTGCTACATGAATCTCAGTGTTTAATATTTCAGCAATAGTCCAGTCGGAACCATTTTCACAGAATTCCTCAATTTTGTTCGAAATATATACAAATATCGCATTGATTTCATTTTGTAAGTTTGTTGCTGGTAAAATTGTAGACTGCCGAAATAATGCCGTTGCTAAAGAATGCATCGCATGTTGTTTGCTGATCGAGTAACTTTACAAATCTTAGCTTTACACGGATGTGCAACTTGAAAGCTTGTAGTTCGCTTTCTAGTAAACGCTGACATAGTGTTATGATTTTTGGTTTCAACTGTTGTGTGTAAATGTTGAAATCATGATAGTTGTTGTTGCAAGCGACAATAAATCTCTTTATGTAACCGGCTAGTGGCCGATCAACAAGAGCTAATTCCATGGCGCAAACACACAAGAATAAAAATTTATTCTGTTTCACCGCATTATATACACAAATGCAACATAAAAACTTTTTCAATTAAATCTTCGCCATTTTATGAGACCTGATCTTCTTATCCGGCTCATCGGGCTGTATAACGGTGTTGTCGGATGTCTGCGTTTTGTTGCTCGTCGATTTTCAGCTACTGGCGCCCGATCATCATCGTCGCTTGATTGTGACGATGCTTGCTGTCGTTGTCGCGTTAATTCAATATCTCGTCTAACTTTTGTGTTTGGAATCCAAGTTGTCGGTATCGGCAGTTCAGCAATTGCAGATCTAAATTGACTAAAGCCTGTTGGCGGATGGTTTGGCAGACGAGTTTTAAATACGTAGTGCAGCAAATCGATAAAGTTAGCACCACTCACAGGTTTTCCATTTATAAGCACTTGGCTTCCGTCGGCATTCCAAAATAATTTTTCTTTATGCTCCGCTAAAGATTCTAACAAACGCCGAGCATTTGAAGCAAATATTTTTGGAATGGAATTGACGAGTTTCGAATTTCTATTCTCCCCAGTATTAGTTGATTCTGTACTGTCACTTGTTTTTTCAGGGATATTCGACTTTGCTTGATCGCTTATTCGATAAGATGAAAGAAATTTTTGCAACACTTCGTTATACAGCTTTACTTTTGTATAGTCCGGTAAATTTGATTTTAAAATTTGTTCCATTTCTTTGTCAAGCATAATTTGAAGTTTTGTCGACGGTGCGGTGCCGAGTGATTCTTTTCGTTCAATCGTGTCGACAAATTCAGCATTCATAAGCATCATTTTGCGAGCAGGCATGGTAGCGCAGAAAGAACAGTAGTAAGCAGAACAGGTAATAAAGCGCCTCCGCGTTGGAGAATTATGTAATCGTTTTCGGGCGTTGCTCTTTAGCTCTGGATGAAGCAGACGTTTAATTACAGATCTGAATGGCCGTAATTTGCTTTTTTCTTTTTTTATTCAAACGAACAACACCGCGGGCTATATTAAACAAACATTCAACAATAGCCGCAATAAGATCGCTATCAGCGTTCAAAATAATC
>JASANE010006144.1:0-87465 GCA_030248225.1 Trileptium ribeirensis | reverse complement strand
GCCAATCTATACCAATTAACAACAAAAACAATATTAACAGCTATAGGACAACAAAATGTTAAGAAAATTTTTATTAATAACTAAGCCAACGACCAGGCAAAATAATCAGATTTGATTCTGCTTTCACATGCAAGTATCGCCTACATAATTATTGCTTTCCTGTTTGCTTCTTCAAATACACAACATCGCAAAGTAACTGCACTCGAACTATTACTTACTCAGCTCCATCAACGCTTTCTCTCTCTCCGATTCGGTTTCAGCAATGCGTGACTGAAGCTGGGCTAATTTTTCTTCGTACTGAGCACGAACGTACTGCATTCTCCTTTGACTTTGCTCGAGCTCGTCGATAAGACGTTCTTTGATCGAAATATCGTCTTGAAGTTCAGCAAGCGCTTCGTTTAGTCGTAGCGTTTCTGAAACGAATTAAAATGACTAATGAAATAATAACTCGACAGTAAATAATTCCGTAATGCTCGGATCAAGGTTTGTTAGTGTTAGGTGCAGACGCCATGCCAGCCATACTCCTACACAACTACAGTCTTTAGGTGTAAACTAACCCGCATCTTCATCGCCTACATCATCGTCATCGCTATCACTTGACTCGCCACCGTCTTCGTTATCGTCTTGAGCGCTGTCTTCATTAGCAATTACCTCGTCCTCATCATCATCGCCATCGTCTCCGTTTTCCTCTAACACTCCGTTGATGTCGGCCATCTCCGCTAGCGAATAAGCTTCGGTACTTGCCGAATCCACACGACGTTTACCCAATGTGCCACCGGTACCTGTCCTGAAACAACAAATCACCACGAATGCTGCTTGGTGCTTATCCGCTTCAGGAATGATTGCCAAGAACTTCAAAGATTAACAAGAGATCCACCGATATCATTATTATTAAATATCTTTGTTAATTTTCTTTCTCATCGTTCCTAAAACTTCATGATGTCATGCTAGAATTTAGATGGTGACTACAATAGATTCTTGGATGTCTCCAAAGAGGGGTGGTATCTCACAAATGGTTTCAAGGAGGGCCAATTCGTTCTACAACACTTACGACTCGATACCATCAGAGTGACAGATATTTTGAGCATTTCGTTGTTATGGAAGAAAAATAAATTGAAGTTCACATAGCTAAAGACTCAGCTTAACTTCAAGTAATACAGATCACGATAACAATGTAATCGCAGGCTTTCCATACGAGGAGCGCGAGGAATATTGTGCTGCACAACATACTCCCAAAAGACAAGCCTAAACAAGGTAATTGATTTGATATTACCTTACCGTTGCGATGCTTTGTTGCGCATTCGGCTACGAAATAGCAATTGCATATCCGAAAGCGCCATATAATCTCTTTCACTGCGCTAAAGGAAAACGCTAGAAAAGTAGTGAACCACGATATCGCAATATAAAGCTAACTGCTTACCTCAGGCTCTCACTGCGCTCTCTTAGCTTCAAAATATCATTACGAGCTTCTTCGATTAACGTATCTGTGGTACCCAAAGTGCCCACACCCATAACCGATTCATTAAACGACATTGTCATTAAATTTGTTGGACCCATCGAGTTTGTGCTTCCTAGTCCGCGAAGTGGTGTTGTCGCCGTATTGGTACCAAACGGTGTTATCGTGCCGTGGCCAGGTCCTCCTTTTTGATATCGCACTAACTGGCGCCGTAGAACATCGCATGTTGATTCGGATTCGCATAGTTTTGATCTGAAAAATTTAGTGTTTGTCAGTTTTATTATGCTTACGGCAATTACGACACATACAGGATCACTGTGGACGATCTTCCAACGTAAAATAACACTACATTTTAAATAACTATAGGCAGATATGCCTTTATTGATTGTCTGAAACATGTTCGAAGTTGCGAACTTTGTTCTACAGCATCGAAAAGGCCTACACACTTGCAGCAAAGCCATGAGTATGCGCAGTATCCGCCACAAATGACTGTCAGTCGCTCAAAACAAATTTGTTCTGAAAATATAATTTACTATTAATTTAAAAAGAGAATTAATTAATATTCAAAAATATAAATTTAAAATCTCTAGCGACCCACTCGCTTGCGGGTCGCTCGGAACGTGACGGTCATTTCAGGTGGGTACTGTAGAAATTTATCGTACATTATTGTAATTAATTCGTTTTAGGCTATACATTAAATATACAATAAATCGATCGGCCGCGACTTAAAAGCGGATAAAACTATTGTATGTGCATACCGCATGATAACAACATTTATCTGGTGTCTTCTGGATGTTATCTCGATTTTGTTTATCAGCCGCACAGAGAAAAATGCAAATCGGATTCGCTGAAAATTTGGGTATAAAATTCCGTTTTTATTAATTTATTGTCCAGGGCATGTCAAACAACACTCGCAAAATGAGTATGTTCTATGCTGAATAAGTTAATTATACAACTATTCTTCTTTTGACATTTAACATTGTAATTTCGCTGTGCGGACATACTGATTTTGTACCACCGCTGCCCTTTATTTTGAAGTATTTTGAGCCTAAGATATGCCGGCTAATACATCAAATTCGAATCTTGGCACATAAGTGTCTTTCATATTGACTATTCGATGCCAAAAAGCATATAGAATTACTGGGTCGATAGTGCTAGCGGCAGCAACATGACTGGTTCGATTGCGTGACGTTATTTAGTAACGTGTATTTTTCGAATAAACGCTCTTTCCAAGGTTACTAGGGTTGGTTCTGTCTGTCTCTTCAAAACAAATGGTTAATAAAGTTGCTTTTGCTAAGAATGTATTTATCCAACGTTTCTAAGTGCATGCTATCGGCTGTGGTATATTTTCATGTCAGCGGAAAAATATTTAGTTGATAGTTACTTTCGGTTGTTTCAATCAAAAGTATTGTAAATGTTAACATTGATTTTTGTGGGTTTCCGAAGCTATTATAATAGAGTTGCTATAGTCCGTTGCTGAATTACGAAAATGTGTTTTGGAACAACCTCACGATCATTTTTTGACTAACTGACATCATTATATTATAGTGCATGTTAGTAATTAACAGCTTCGTGTCTTTGTCTAATATTACAATGTTTGTATTTTTTCTGAATGAAGTAGCTATGCCTTACTTGATATCACTATTATCTTCTTGGAAATGGGGAGATATTATCATTCGGCTCGGTTATCCCTCGCTCAAGTGTGCCTATTTTTTAGACCCGACTACCTTTTATGTGATTTGCGTGTCGAAAGTTGCTTATGGCAAAGAGATTTGATAGGAATAGAACTGTGGTAACATATGAAATTTTTTACGTGTTCCAGTACAGCTGGAAGAGGGTGAGTACTTTGCATCTGTTTAAATTAAATTGTACTTGATTGAATGAAAAAGTAGTGAATTCCGATATTTCTACCTTGATCGCACTATAAATTACACCTTTGCAAGAAATCGCAAAAGTGTACAACTCGTACTTCCACAATATACATTAATTTGCTGCGCAACGTTAAATAGGTATGGCATTTTTGCTTATACTTTTAGTGATAATTAAAAATTTATTAACAGGCTATCCGTACACAATACTATACCATCGTATGACGCGTTTCGTAAGAGAATGGTTTTTTCACACACTTTTAAAGTAAACTTCTATAACAGAACGTTCGTACAAAGATTTCCATGCGTATACCATAGATGTGACCAAACTATATTGTGCTTTTACATTAGCCTAAACGTTGTGGTTTCTTTTTTGGGATTGTCATTGTAAGTGCTTGAATCAGGTGTTTTTAAACGCTAATTTCAATATTCTATCCTTCAGTTGAAAGAAAAATGTTTTAGTATTGTTTTCAGGAAAACTATGTCGTACCTTTGTTGGACGGAATTTATAGCCTGGTAGCTTCAGCACATACGCTGGAATAACATTAAATATGTCACGACTTAGCGAGGTGATGCGTTTGGGTCATCGGTTTAAAGGCGTCCAAGTTTGAACTTGTTTAATTTTGAAATACTCATTGAAATACATGACTCATCAGTATTTCCTTAACCCTTCTCCTGAATTAATTGTATATCGTGTAATGTTTCACAGAAATAGGAAATCAAATAGAATCGAACTGCGTTTGCATTGTTGTAAGCGACATATGTATTTAAATTACTCAACTTCTAAAGGAGCTTATGCCCAGTTCTCTACCGAACCTCGCAAACACAACGCTTCACAATATTCACTTCTATCAGTTGACGCTATCAGGGCATTAAGGGGTAAACTGCAAGCAAACTTATTGGGTTCGGTCGTTGCTTTCACTTCGAAGTTTCGTGTTTCAGCAGTACACTGGCCTGCGTAGATAAAATGACTATTAACAGTAAATTTTTGCAAGCTAACTTCAAAGGAAACGTTCTCCTGCTTCCTCGATATGTTTCATTGGAAACGGCGTCCGAGCAAGAATAGGAAACAAACACAATTAAATCATGAATATTAAACGCTTATTTACAGCCGCGAACTAAATAATCGCTCGGTATCTAATTGTAATTTTGTGATCATAGAATGAGAACAGCTAGAAAATGTCATTTTACTAAGTTTTAGAGATAATTAGGCTTGTTGCTATAATGTAATTCAAAAGTCTTTTTGAACTTTCGAAGTCTATCTCGACCCATTTTCGATCTGCTTAGCGCGCTTTTTCAATGTCACGTGTTATATTTTGTTAATACGATCTATTATATTCAGGGCGGCCGCAGGTTTCCTGTCACGAATTTCCAGCATTTTTAAGGAATTTGCCTGGATTTTCATAGGCGTCACTCGACATGTAACATTGGTTTTTCACGATCCCTTGGCGCATTAAAAACCGTAAAGCTTAGCCGTGAAATCCGCGACAACGTCAGAAATTGTATGTAAATTATTTACAATGTTTTGTTTATATTTTGAATAAATATTATTGTTTCACAATAAATAATGCAATGTGAGACAGACATCGCTCAGTGGTGAGGCGCGTAACATCTGAAAGAAGTAAAACATTATGTCAATGAGTGTGAAATTCCGAGATTTTTTCGCGTTTTTCCACGATTACTTTATTTTATTTTAAGACCATCCAAAATTCCAGGATTTTGCAACGTATTTTTAAATTTCAGAGTTCTCAAGCTGCCGCGGGCACCCAGTATACACACGGATGATGTTTTGTTCATTTCTACGATGAATTTACGTTATTTAATAAGTTCTTTTTGAGTGAAGTACGTTAAAACCTTAGTAAAACATTTGACGCGAAGGATTTTTGTTCCTCCAAGTTTGTTAGCTAAAAACAATTAATGCGTGAGTGAACTTAAGGTGAACCCCCAACCATCCTATTATGTCATTACCGATATCGAATCGCAAACCTTTGTTACGGAAAACGCTTAATTTCATTCGGTTTTTTGCTAACCGAAAATCAGATTGAAGTGCCAGAAATTAGACCTTGTGTTCGAACAGAATTTTGGCAATTTCAGTTTGCAGAAATCCTGTTCCCTAATGTATTATCATTTAAATTGGGATTATAAAGTGTTCGCGAACAAATCTAATTCAAAAGTGACGTCACCATCAAAACGACAAATTTTCGTTCTCAAACATTTGGGTAATTTTACTTCAATATTCGCGAACACAAAATGGTTAGATTTCAATCGGGACGATAAAGCGTTCCATAACAAATTTTATCCAAAAATATAGTAGGATGGTTGCCGGGGTCATTCATTTTAAGTTTACTGGTGCATAATCCGCTAACAACCTTTTCTGGTACACTAGAATCATAGCTAAGATTAGTCTACAAAACTTTGGTCAGATTTTTGTTATGAAGCTAGTATATATTCATACACGATAAAGGGTCAAACTAAAATCGTGGTTGAAGCTGAGTTAAATTAAAACTTATCAATCAATGACTCCCAGTTAAATTGGAAAAGTATTATGTTCGAGATAAACAACACAAAGCGTACGACTTCTGTTGCTCCAGTTTCTAACATAAGCTATTCAGGACATTTAAAATGATTAATTTCTCCTGAATCTATGCTATAAGGCATCTTCGTATTAAGAAAATTTTAATTAGCTTCACATTTTTGCAAAGTAACAAATTTTGAAAGCATCCGAAATCGTAAGAACCATTTTCAATTTCAGAGGCTGGCTTCAAAGCATTGTTTTGTACCGCCACAGTGCGATAACACAAAACTTTCATGGTCGGATTTCCACAGAAGTTAGTTATGTCTTTTAATTTATTACCTGTCGTATCTCAAAAACCTGGCGTCTGCAGTTAAGAAATAGTACCGACGCTTTGGTATCCGTTAGTATGACGCCTGAGGAGCTGAACTAGGTGCTGCAGTATTAGCAATGTGGTCAATTTATTTAAATTTGTGATAATAATTGAAGTAAAACAAGGCTGTAAAATGAAAAATTTTTTTAACTTTTTATAAAAACTGTAAAATAAACATGGACGACAAACCTTAGTTCTTCGATCTCTTCCATATATTTTCGAACCATTTCCCCGACGGTGTCGGCGCTTCCTCCTTAAAATGAAAAATTATATTATATCATTAGTGGAAAATTGAGGGAGGTGCCAAAGTAAATAACTATCATGGCCAGCTGTCACCTCCAACCTTACCACCTGTTTGCGTCGAAATTATGGAGATGCTTCGAGACTATCATTTCACACCATTTTAGCTGAAAAATTCCTAAATTTATCCACGTCTGTTTAAAAACTGTTAAAATTTTCAAGCGTTATATTTATGTGCATATTAATTGCATTGAGTCAATAATTTACACAATTTTTTTTACGTTTTCTGAGCGGTACTATGATTTATGGTCCCCCAATTCAACTGGGAAACCAATCAGTTCTTGACCCTAGTAACAATTTTAGTGTTTCAGAGAAGTCAGCAACACTTGGTTTTCTTCATTCATTCGTTGGCATCAAACCTTAACTTCTACTCTCCACCTGGTACCTGAGATAAGCAGTATCGGTAGTAACTACGTTGGCTTTTGAGCCGTACCATCTACATACATACCTTCCTCTGCATCTTTGTTCAGTTTCATCATCTCTTGACCCGCCAACAACTGCACGTTTCGTGCCTGGATTGTATCGATCGTTTCTTGCAAAGCCTTGACCCGGGTTCGCAGCTGATGGGTTTCCGCTTGAAGCATTACGTTTTCATGATATTGATCGTTGATAGCTTCATTACCGTCGGTACCGACCATGCGTTTGCCCTCAAAAAATATACCGAAAAATTATCGCAACCATATGTTATAAACGACCTAAGAAATAATATTTATGACAACACTTTGTTTGCAAACAAATTAGTAGTTGTCAAAATAAAATTTGATGCAATCATAAAAAAGAGTTTAATTACGGTTCGATTTAACCAAATAGATTGCCGTATGAGAACGCTTGCCCGCTCAAAGGTTATTGCTGAGATCCCTATGGCTCGTAGATCAAAAGAGTAATAATAACACGTACATAATTACAGCAGTTCGCATCGAAATTGGCTGTTGTCGAGCAACTGCATGCATTAAACTGATAGTATATTAAGTTCATTTAATTTGAAATAATTCCATCGGTAAACTAAGTTTCAAGCAACTGCGTAAAACCTTTGTATAAAAATCAGAATACAGTTTAGCAAACACATTAAATACTTAATGAGCTCACCAAAAATGACTGTCGCTTAACAATCCAACAAGCAGCGATCTTTTCTCATAAGTCGGTTGCGAGAGAGCAAGAAGCGATTAGCCGGCAATTTTGGCGATTATATTATAACTATAAATTAATACAGATTTCCACCACCAATATACGCTCGTACACATCCCTTCCCAAAAATCAATAATAATCACCTGCCTAGACCTTTCTCACCTGCCGAAACTCCATCAATTCCATTTCGAGTTGCTGCACTTGCAAGCGGAGCATGGCTATCAGACGAGATGTTTTGTCTTGATTGACGACAACCTTGTTCATAATATTTCGGGCGCGATTTGCATATTTCAGTGCGTTGAGCGTTTCCGTAAAATCACAGTCAGACGGCGATACGCATGCAATCATCAAAGTTCGACTGAAAAGAGGAACAAAAGACAAACTTATTTCTCAATTCAGTCTACTTCCAAGAAAAAGGACAAAAATACCAACGAAGTTTGAATAAATCTCAGAAAAGTTGAACTACACAGAGTGGCTGTAGTGGCTAAAACGCTAAAAAGTAAATTTGTAATAGAAACTTCTAAATCCTGTCTTCTGGTTTACAAGTTTTATGGACTATATTATTCAAAGTCGTCTCGTATCCATAAAATTTGTATAAAATTTCTAAACCGGGCTTTTCCGAGCTAGAGATAACACGGTGGACCACGATTTGCCCAAACACAACCCCTATGACGACCTTTCCCTAAAGGGCCAAATCTTCACTGATCCATTTCCGTCCATGAGATTTTGTGACCAACAACAAAAAATAGTGACAGTATAAATTTGATACTAATATGTATTTTCCACGTCAAGTTATCAAAACTGCAGCGCTGGAACAGTAACGATTGTTTATAATTTTGATTTCAAATTGAATGCTTATAATTTAATGTCAAACCGTTTTATAAAACTCTGTTTTTGAATGAACTAAAAAAATTCCAAGAAATTTTACCTGTTACCTCTATGTGGGCCCTCTTCCTCCATAGTTGAGCAAAAATTTGAGACAGTTGTTTGTGGTGACCCCGCCATAACCCCGTGTATAGTTGAAAAAACCTGGTTTATCCACAAAGTGGGCTTCCACGATATTCGAGCTCCACCAAGACTACGGCCGTTCGCCCGGCTTCCCCTCCAGGCCAACCCCCAGCACCTACTGTGTATTTTGAACTGACATAGAAATGATCAAAAAAGCAGTTATATAACAAAATTCAAGATTACTGCTTATATTTCAACTATGCATGCCAAAATCATACGTATAATAACACGCGACCTGCAGGAATAAGCATTTTCAGTACGTAAATAATAAAAAATGTATGACAGACCCAGTCTGGATCGTTGCACGACAGATTTACCACCGCCACAGTGTAATGGTTAACATTAATGAACCGTAAGAAATAGCAATCAGCACCAAAATCGATGGTTTTGAACAAGGTCCCATTTCCCTTTCTCCGAGCTAGTATGTGCGTGTGTATGTGATCGGCTATATATTGATTATTATAAACAAACGTTATGTTCGTTGACGTTAACGTTCGTCCATTAACGAATTCAAAAAAATTATTCTAAAATATTATAAATTTTGTTAACGAACGTTCTTCATTTGTAAACGAATTTTCTAACGTTCGTTTGCGTTTCGGGATCGGTTTTAAGCACTTATTTTTGTCCATGACTGTAGTGCACTAATCTTAATATCGCTTCAGGATCACACAAATAATGAACGTATTTAATCAGCTAACTAACGTATTGGTATTGAATACGACTACTAGGGTTTAACTGAAACTTGCTTTTCCACCAAGAACATGTTCGACCAGTGCGACAATTTCTGCATTTACAACACAAAATATTAGTCACAAAAAAGTGGGTAGGTCATCACAGGGTTCTAACCCAGGACCAAAGCTGGTTGAAAAACCAGCATCATAAAACTCAACCATTAGGAAAATACTTGCAGCCATTGTAAATGCTTCATAAACCCGAATAATAAATGATGAGTGCAGTAATGCAAATGCTGTTATCACTGTGGAAAAACGATTACAATGTTCCCAGCTACACTGCTATGTGTGAATAATATTCACAGAGGTGATGTTCACATAGTTTACTGCACCGGCAGTTTCGCAACGTCCAGTGACAATGTAAAATTTAACCATTATCTTCGCATCGTATATCGGTCTTTCAGGATTAATCGTCGTATCTAGGCGATTCCACGACAGCGTCCGAGAGTAAAAATTATATCTATTCGTTATTTTTCATTAAAAAATTTGCTGGTTTAACTAACTCATTAATTCGCTGGTGATTTCAGCAAGGCACCTTGTATAACATGGTCGCAGTCGGGTAATTGTTAAGATACACACGTACCATACACAGCAAGACAAAAACTGAAAACAATGCCACTGCCTGACGGCTATGACAGGAATGTTACATGAAAAAACACAAAAAATCCAATTATCAACACCCAGTTCACCTGACGGATACGATTCCCCCCAACTAGGTAACCAGATGAAAATTTCCCTATGTATTTCCAGCCACATCTCCCGTTAGAATTGGACCCTCGGATCAATGCCCACTGGTAAAATTATGGTCCTTTGGAAGGGGCAGGCACGAAATAATCTTCTTGAGGAGACCCAATTTGTTTGCTTTGATGATCTAAAATTTTTCACTTTACAGAATTAACAAAGATTTTCGTAGCCGAAAACAGTAAATCCAACTGAAAAGTCAGCTAAAAATCACCAATGCTTTCAAATTGTCGGTAAGTATTGCTCAAGATCAAGCACTGAACAAACAGTTACTGAGAAATAATCACAACAGAACTCCATCAAAATTGGTTTAGTCAAAGTAAGTCAAAATCTCAATCCATTATTTTCATCTTATTTGTGGCTGTAGTCGTATTGCCAAAAGTGTGGTTGGTCAGACATATCCTTTCCTCCATCAACATTATGGAAAAGCCTACCTGTTTCCACCGAGCGAGTCTTGCAACAGACGAGTAAGCTTAGAGTCACGATATGGTACATGCGATGTTTTCTTGGTCATATCGCCCAGAGCAGAAATTACGTTGCCCAACGCGAGCTGAAATTAAAATACGAAGAAATCGAAGAATATCAATACTCAACTATATACTTTTTCTATTATCTAACCAAACGCAAGTTATTATATTGAATTATTGAATATCCAACCAATCCCATCTTTTATCCTGCGCTGTAAATTTAACCAAAAACAACAATTATTCTGGCCGCTCCGCAGGACCAAAATTTTACCAGAGCGCATTGAGCTAAGCGGCCCCAACTGCAGACAGGGTCAACTGGGTGGAGGTTGTAATTGCATTTTCTGTGTTATCATATATTTTTTGCAACATGTATATATTTGTTTTTGTTACTGAAAATGCATATTTCTTCACGTCACACTTCATTTTACTTAGGATTTTGTCATACATAGTCGAAATATACGGTGCAGTGTTGAGTTTTGTTGTAGCCGTTTTTGTTTCGACGATCGTTTTTTGTGTAACTTCAAAACACCTGGGAATGCTGTGACGGGTTAGCCTGGAGGAAGCCAAAATTTACGACCTGAGGTGAGGCACCTAAATCCTGGGGTACACCGTCCATCAAGGGAGAGGTCAGTTAATAATACTTGATTTATTACATAAACGATAACAGGTACAGCGACGGAGTTAAGCCAATCAAAAACATGAAAGCGCGCCCCCAGGCTAGCCAAGACAATCACACGCATAAAAGGCATTGCATAAACCCAACTACACACATGACGACAAACCAAGCATTGTTGTAGTCAATCAAATGGTGCCCAAATTACCTAACTTTCGTTCGTTTAAGTTGCACTCCATAAATCCCAAGGACGATTAAAGAGTTCAAAAATTCAGCGAAATAATTCTTGGCCAGTTATCGATAAATAAAATAAATGAATAACTTTAAAATGCGGTACGTAAACCAGTCGTAAAATGATTATAGATGACAACTGGCGTAATAATATTTGCACGATCCTGAGCACTGTGGTTAAAACAGTGAGTCAGTGAATCAAGATTGTTATAAATACTAGCTTACAAGACAACTATTATGGTAAAAATGTGGACACGTGAACGTTATTAGCTTACCAAACCGCTATTGATGCTAATTCCTTCTTTTGCACGATCACCTGTAGCACCGGTTCGTTTTAGTCGCTCGGATCCCGCCAAGTCGACAAAGTGAAATTTTGCCGTCAAAACTTCGAGTTCAGGCGGCTGTGAACGATCGGATGTACCGATATTTTCCTGAAACAATATTTACGATGATAATATCAATATGCAAACATCTTTATATTCAGTTTTTGCCCAAACTATGGGATTTCGCGATTGTAACTACTGAGACTGGTCCAGAAAAGTTTTCTGTCTTCCCCTTTAGAAGCGGAGTGGATGGGCCGCAGCCCCATACCAGGTCTCTCCGGGCTCGTGGGTACCTGCGCCACGGCTAATGCCACCCCACTATTTTTGTCCTCCCAGCTGACTTCCAGGGTTCTCTCCCCCCATACTTTGTCGCCTCTCGGTTTAAGTATTGACAACTAACAAGACACGTTAGATTAAAATTAGTTCAAGCTTTTTAAACCATACAAGTGGTGCAATAAATTAAATTAATACTGCAACTATAGCCTTGAATTTATAATTGGTGCTGAAACACCTCACAATTTGAATAAAAATCACCACAATAATTGCGAAGATATTAATATAGAGCAAAATCATCCGAATCGGAAATCACGTGCCGTATTTGTCGACCCAGTAGTTCTACCACCGCCGCAATAAATTTTCACCCGGTCGGGACGCCAGGTGTTTTGAGCTTCAACCCATCTATTGAAGAAATGCCAACGGACGTCCGTAATGTATCATTAACAGGAATAAACAACAACTAATAATCTCAACGCTCATACACAAGGCAGCAGTGATACACTATCAGTTGGAGGAATACAAACAGAGCCGATGTATCCCCGCGGCAATTGGATGATTTAGATTTGCAATCAGCTTCTTGTTTAGTGGCCGTCTCCGCATTTTTGTTGGTTTCTCCTGGTCGCGTGCACCCTGTGCGTTGTCGATACCATCGACTCTTTGACAGTACCAATTTCAGAGAAGAAGCTACAACTTTTTTGACTAGTTTCATCAAACGTAGCTGCTGACCACAGAAGTTGAATGAGAACGAGCAATCAATAGTAGGGATTATAAAATATGAACTTCCATGAAATATCACAGATTACGTTTAGCTTTTGTCTTCCATAAAAATATAACAAAAAAGCATGTGATTCGAGAGCTACATATCTTCGCCAATATAGCTACCGAACCATGCTCCGATGCGTTACGAAGACGCTGTTAAAACGTTTGGCTTAATTAGATGTTGTTCAAATAATCTTATCAATTTGCCGACCGAATATTGTCGGCAGTTGATAAAGCTACGATCGTGACTAGATAGCAACATTGATTAGAACTAACGGAAATGTCAATATTGATAACATCGTTTTCACCGATTAACACGATGCACCTCACGAAATTACAACTAGCCTTCAAACCAGTCAGAAATGAATTCATTGAGATTCATGTGTTAGACGAATAAGTTATGCATATTATGTGCGCCGTTTCAATAGACATACTAACTTATTAAAGGTCGTATGCCGGAATATTGTCAACTACGACGTTTAAAACTCAAAATTACAACGGTTTACAAAGATCTGGAATCTAAATGAATTAAAAAATACTATCATCATATTATATTCTAAGACCGCTGATCGAAACGTTTCACTCCTGTGAAAACCCTTTGTGATATCAATAACAGGTATCAACTGATCGCATAAGTCTGGATTTAGGGAATTTCACAGAGATTGCAGCGAATAGCTATAATTCCTGCCAGAAATGATGCCGGATTTCAAAAGAACAAAATTTCGAGGAACACATTTCGAGGAACACTATTCGAACAACACTTTGGAGTAACGAAACAATTTGTGCAACGTAATTGTGACAATTACTTCAAACACGTTTCGAACATGATTAATATTTTTTATCATATTATCAGTTCTCTGATTTACAAATTCCATTACATTTAGCGGGCACATATTACCGAACACTATTCCAAAAGATGTCGAACACATTCGAGTAGTTTTCGAACGAACAGCGGTAATTTCTGGCAGAATAATAATAAAGCATGCCTAACTGGGCTCTCTATTCACTAAAAATTTGGCCAGGGGGGCCTGGTTCGGGCGCCCGATTTTGCAAGGGGACATTACAAAAGAAAACGGTTAAAAATCGTGTTTAAAATAAATTTGGAGTAAGAAACTGACTCTAAAGCAGATTTTGAAAAAATTGGCGAAATTTTTGGCTTCATAATGGAATTTTAGTACAAATTTTGATCAAATTTTATGTACTTTGGCCCGATTTGGAAACAAAAAAATCGAAAAGTACAAAATTTTGCGAGGGGGCACGAACCGGGAGGCACCTGTTCTGAACCAGGGGGAACCGAAAAATGCCGGCCCCCAATTTGGAAAGCCCAGCATAATTTTGGACCAGCAGGTTATTTGTGTTTACCTTTCAAACCATTATCGAGTACCTGGCTAGGACAGTGTAGTTCTTCTAACTCAGCCACGTATGTCTTTAAGCTTTTCCCGGTATAACCAGTTATTGGCCAGGATGCTCGAATATAAAGTCGGATGGAAAATTCAAAGAAAAACAAGACAGTGGGGTCTCGCCCGACCCCACCTGAAAGGCTGTCTGAAAAGGAATTCTAACCTCGGCCGAGGCAATTTCTGCAACACTCGTTGTACGTTGCTGTTGCAACATTAGCGAAAAAATTGCATGCGATCGGCTCGATTCGGCGTTCATATTTGTACTACCCGTTGTTCGCGATAGAGCACCGTTTTTCAAACATTCTAAGGTCTAAACAATTTAAAATACTTAAGTATTAGTACAATCGAGAGTGCATAACGACAGAGTACACTTGTCAACATTTCAAAGCTAACCAGTGTTTGATTATTCAGGCGTATTCGACCTTATTGCCTTCATTTCTAGGGTTCAACATGCGTATCCGCCAGTTTATGAAAGGTCGGACATACCCGTCCACAAGCCAGGCGAGCAGTCTGAGTTGCCCCACGCAAAAAATTGGGCGGCTGTGTAGGACGACCTATCCAGAAACGGGGATAAGGCCGAAAACTCAGTGCCTTCAAAGACTGGTTAATGGCATAATATTATACGAATATAATCCTAAATAAAAAATCACAAGAATATAATTTTTAAATCAAAAACGTCTCGTTTATAACAGAGGCTCACAGTAGCATTCAACTGAACATCTTTCATAATTGCATTAAACGAAACGATGGTTGATTCAGACACGTTTACGATGCTAACTGGAGACATGGTTTTTGTGTCAATTTCCGACGTCAGTAAAATTATATATTTGCTAAAACCAAATAATCAATCCAAAACAATGTAGACTTATAAATTACATGCCGGAATAGTTATATCTGCCATAAAAGTTTCTGGAAAACATATCACTGAAAAACTGCGAGTTATGACCTACAAAAAAATGCTTGTAGAAACTACGTCATGAATGACGTGTGGCTAGCCTGCGAGATGACCCATCGACATAGCTTCGTACTACCGCCACAATTCGATAATCGTAATAATGATAAAATAAATAGCCCGTTTGTTATTTTTCCAGAACCAAAAAATGTTCAATCTTCAAAAATCGCAAAATATGCAAATAGATAAGTAAAAAATCAAGGCAAGGCTAACGGTATGCCGATTGGAAGATTCCGGCAACATCTACGCCATTACTGTTACTTTCGCAACCCATATGACTCGGTACTATCTAGCATAAATGAAATTACCCCCAAAACACTTACCTCCGTAGCAGATCTTACCACATTAGTGGTAATACTCGTCATATATATATTGCCCTCTGTATCTTCATGAATTTTTGCATTTGATTTCTTAATCTAAAAACAGAACAAGTGTATATCAATGTAACTCATATCGCAATTTTGTACTAACGGTAACGTTACGGTAATTTCTAAAAACATACGAATTCGTAACAATACCATAGAAACGTTTTATTCAATACGTGATGAACAAAGATCGAAACCTTCAAATTTCTAAATCACAATTCTCAATAATAATAAATTCTAATGTTACTCATCACGCTCTAGGCACCTAACGATTCCCGGAAAGTTATTGCGTTTATTATGCTCAGCACACGCGAAATCTTATGGAACAGATCTAGTTATCTACTCATAATAAAACTGCAAATAAGAAATTGAATAAATTTCGGTACGATGTTTAGCTATTTTAGCCCTCTGTAACACCTCTCAGAATCTGGTATACGTTTATAATAATGAAATCAACGTACGATGTAACTAACCCAATAAGCCCATCGTTCACCTCCAAACAAGCAAGAACCTTGCTACAGTTACAATCAGAACTAAGACAATGCTCAAAAATCGAACGAAGTTTCGTAAGATTTCCATTGTTTCCTTTTAAGCGAAAATCGATAGTTTGCCATCAATTTAACGAACTTAAAATAAATAAAAATGTTAGTTTGCGCTTGATTTAACCAATTTCGTTTAAACGAAGACCGGTCGATTGCGATATCGTTGGATTTCATCTGCGTTCGATGTTATGAACAGAAAATGACAAACGTTAACAGCGCCCCTCAAAATAATGCTTTCATTCAAACACCCAATCACCCATCTTGCCTATACAATTCCAAGAAAAATAAATTAAAGCAGCACAAAAACAATTATTTAGCAACATACCTGTGTATCCCTAAATGGGTCAAGCAAATCGAGGATTTCTTCATTATACAATTCAATAAATTGAACCTGAACGAGGAATTGAGGCTCCGGTCGGCCGTCGCCGACCGCGTCCATTTTTGTCTTTTCGATCATCGAAAAAAGCCGAGCAACAGCACGCGGAATAATTCCCTGCTCGTCGGGCGACCAATTTAGCTCAAACCCAGTGCCCATTGTATAAGTTTTACCGGAGCCGGTCTAAAATAATAAAATAAAAATCCAATACTCATGTGCAACCCCATATGCCTCGCCAAGAATTTTGGATTCAACACACATATTTCTATGTTTCATCATTTAAAACTTCCCTATCGAAAAGCTAGTTTTCTAAAATTGTATTGTCTAAAAATATCATATTGCGTTCAAGAATCCACTAGTTAAACATGTTTAGTGTAGATTTTTCAAAACAATGTAATACATAAAACCAACTTTTATAAAAGTGTAACACAATTACATTAAAGAACGCATTGTCACAAGAACACCACTACAAAAGGAACTACAACGTCATATATCAAAAGAAATTACGTTTAAATAACGGAGGCAGGGGTAGCAGACTAAGCACAGCGGCTTCTTTCTGTTTATCAAAAGTACGCTTTATATCGCACAATGTAAGTCCCATGTCGAATCACGGCTTTCGCCTATTAAAAAAGGTACGTTTGGTATGATACAGGTATGACACCGGACTGGTCTGTCATCTAGTGCAAATCTTCCCGGCCCACATCCGGACCTCCGTGCTTGACACTTGAAAATTTAGTTTCTTTAATATACAGTTTCATGACATTTCAGCGTGAAGTGGAAAATATTCCCTTCTTGCCACTATGTTCACATGCCTTTGTTTAACTTTATAAAACCATTTTATGTGAACAAAGTTTTTAGCAAAAAATAGTAGCAACACTTACCTGTCCATATGCTAGAACCGTTGCGTTATATCCATCGAAACATCTGAAAATCAATTTCATACAAGTTACTGTTGGAAAAATTGTCCCAAAATCTAGCTGGATACATTATACGCTAAACTTTTCTTGCTAACGTTTTCGCTCGTATCATAAATGGACGCATACGTATGAAGGTTGTTTCACCTTAATTCCCACACATTGTTCTGAGCAGATATGGTGCGATAACTGGTCATACCCGAAATTTAAAATCAAGGATACGCCTCTTTACCTTTTCGCCAGTAGCTCATCGTTTCTGGTTCATCACACATCTGACATTCAAACAATATGCCTTAGCCTTTTGTCTTTAAATGTTAGCTGTCTAATTTTCTTCAATTTTAAAACGCTTTTCTGGAGCACAATTTCCTTAAGTTTGATGCGAACATAAAGCACTGGGCACTCCATTGGTTGAAAATTTTGCCAGGGGGCACGAACCAAGCCCTCCTCCTGGATCACAATTTTGCCAGGGGCATTTTTACCAAGAGAATAACAAGAAACACTGTCAAACGCTTTTGATGGAGAGAAAAAGCTATTATGAAGCAAATTTTGACATTTGCGAAATTTTGGGCTTGAGAACGGAATTTTAGTACAAACTTTGATCAAATTCTATGTACTTTGGACTGACTGGAAACAAAAAACTTTCCAAGAGGCAGTAAACCGGGCGGAACCCAAAATTTTGCCAAAAGAAACCGAAAAATGCCAGGGGCCCCACCCCCAATTTCGAGAGCCCAGCAGCATATACTTGTATTTAGCCAGTCACTAATAATTTTGATGCTGATTTTGTAAAGTGTCGCTTCTTAGTTGATATTCTGAAAAAAGCTAAAACGCCCAAACTATAAGTTAAAACGGTATAATGGCTAGGTTATCTACAGCAAGCACAAAATAAAAAAGCTAAATGAATCATACAATATAAAATTATTTGGATCAAATTTAAACTCGACTACCACAATCGCTAATCCAGCTTACCCGTCAACAAGATGCCTCACACACGTTTCGTAAACCTTGTCCTGAGGTGTGTCCATACCAAATACGTAGTCGTACGTAAAAGCCCGATCATTCCCAAGAATAACATGAAACAATATAATAAACTGATTACGTAACTGGAAACTTGTTTGCTTAATGGAAGAATTGCGAAAAAAACTATATCAGATGCTGGGTTCATGCTTAGGGGTTCCAACCGCAATTAGACTTTGCTTAAATTGTCATCCTCCGGGTCACTCCGCCTCGGGATTTCCCCATTGTTTCTTACGTTTTCAAGCAAGAACTTATTTGTGTGCGGTTAAATTTACATCATTCATCTATTCGTCCGGCCCGTTTTTCCTCTAAACAACTCAGGAACAAATGAAGATATTCCATCCATGTGGTAATTTTCACGTGACACGTTACAGTCAGACAGGTAACCACATGTGGGCACAATCCATGGGACCAACACATGAGTATCTAATGGTAGCAACACACACAGGTAATATTAAGATGCCACATTCCAATTCCGTGAACAAGGAGAAACACATTATAAGTAATATTTCAAACAGAGACATCATATCAGAAAATACTGAATATTATCTTATGCGTTCCCGAAAAAAATATAGCCTGGATGAGATCTATAAGTTTGGGCATATTCGGGAAGATAAAAATTTGCACTGCCTTCAGGGAAGTCCTACAGAGAACCCAGACATCCAGTAATGATATAGCTGACATTTCGTTTTTACAAACTATAGGTGCACAAAAAGTTTACTGTCAATAATACAGCGTCGAAATGAATAAAAGCCATAGCAGATAATGAATTTAAGCAAAAATTGTCACACAAAACAAATTCAGGTGTCAGCAATAATACAGCAAAGATAAAACAATTTTGATATAACATGAGAAGATATGCACTCAACAAATGTGAAGACTAATTTTTGATAATAAATACTGTTAATTTTATGTCACCACCTCAAACGATATTACTTTACAGGAGCGACGTGATCAGGAATCAGTGGGTTTATCATTCTTTAAAACCAGTGGTTGTTGTAGAATGCCAGAGGGTAATTTAGTCAAAGCATGGTATATGGGTAGTGAGTCATAATATCCTTTCAGTGAAACTGTTCTGCCACACAAAAATTTTAATTCGTAGACAGAAATGTAATGACAACCGGTGATCAACTGATATCTATCCCGTTTAGAAACGACTACACTAGAGAACACAGTGGAAAACAGCTGAATATCTGCTTGGGAAACCAATTTACAGATACATTAGATTACTTTCCTTTTCACGGCTAGGCATTAGTTTGATACTACATTTGTCGACAAAAGTAGACGTTCGAATTTAAAATAAGTCATTCGGCTGTGCCTTGGAGATACTTTTACCATCTGAAGCCGCTTGTGCGAACTGCAATCAACGTTAAAGTATTTGCATATGATATCGATGTGAAAAGAGTGTCTGTTATCCAAGGCTGTTCGAGCGGCACCGCATAAATATACCCCACAGAGCAGCCTCATTTTTTAGCAAACTCCCAGCGTCCTGGTCATATTCCTATTGCGAATTTAGAACAATCGTCGTTATAGAGCTTGGTTGTCGCGCACTTACGTTTCCATTGCCTTACTGTGAAAGAATGGAGCAGGCAAAAGACGGTGTTCTGCTAGGTTGACTATAGTGCAGAGGAGAGTGCGTTCGGCTTCTGAATCAGACCGGGACAGCACCAGATCGCGCACCGTGACCCGACGATCCGGTCACTTAGATTCCCGAAATAACCCGATGATCGATCTTAGATATGTACTATTGCCTTTGAAACAGCCTCCGTAGCTGCAGAACCTAGGGCACGATGTTGCGATGTTGTTGAGTGACAGAAAATACGTTAAAAATAGAGCTCATGCCAAGTTCAAGGAAAGCACTGAGTTATCATTACTGAGGATGAATATGTGTCCCCCTGACTAAACCCTGCCGGCGTTCTCCTTGAGATGGATTTTGCGTTGCCACGGTGATTTTTATATCTGCTGCCTATAAGTGTTTATTCGATTAACATCCTATCGTTTGAACTAAACTGTTCGTGAAATTACACTTTTGGTACATTTACCAACAGTTGAGCTGACATTCAGCCTGTGTCAAAATAGCAAAATTTGTAGACCAGCCTGTTTAACTGTTCACTTTTGCTTAACGTCCTGCGACCATAGCCACTGCGGGCTTTCATGGTTTGAGCAAATGCCCACCAGATGAGAAATGGCTGAGGGGACCACAAGCACACATCAAAACGCAGCAGATGCCCACTTTCTACAATTACATTTGGCTGCAAATATCTCCAGGCCGCATTAATCCTTTTGAAGAACCAAATAATGACGCGTCCAATGTCCACTATAAATGTACCTATATATTTTTGCACTATTTCGGGTTCTTTTCCATTATCCCCCAGTCCGCGTTTGTCCAAAATTGGTCATATTCTGGAAAGTTTGGTATTTTTGTGATCCTCGATACTCCCCCTGATCATTTCAACCAAAAAAATTGAATTTTTAAATTTTACATTTTTTCGGGTCCCAAAGGGCCCTCCTTGGGAACCCAAAACTGTTTTTCTTAAAAATTGGATTCCAACGTTCGACGCGGTTTGAGAGCTGAATCGAGTAGTGATATTTTTAACGGTATCCGTTAACCGAACCCTAATTCGGAGGCTGAAAGGCTCAGAAATTGAACAGTTTTTGGCCATAACTAGGGTTGTACCGGATAGCCAAAATGGCCGGATACCGGATACCGGATATCCGGCCATCAGTATCCGGCCGGATACCGGATACCGGATAATCACAATTTGTAGTTTTGAACTACCAAACTAAATTTTTCAGTCAAATTATAAATATATCTATAAATAGCAATGAGTTCATCGACTATATGGCAATTTTTCTCCATTGCTTTTGCCACGGCTACCCATGCAAAGTGTAACACGTGCAGCAAAATGATTTCTCGGGGCGGTAAAACGCCCAAAGATTTTGGAACAAGCGGCATGAAAAATCATTTGCGACAACACATTCCGCAATTTGCTGAATATGAAGCTTTGTCCAAGAAAACACAAGCTGAACGCGAGGAAAACAAACAAAAACCCGGTCCATCATGGTAGTGTGGACGTTAAAAATGTACTGCCGCTAACGGATTCAAATAGCAAAGCATCCGCTCACAATGTGTGTATATCGCAATCGGAGAAACTTATACAATGTGACCAGCATCTACATCACCACACCAGCATCAGATTATCTGGGCAACGTCAACGAACACCCGTTTCTTAACAATACCATGCAACTACGTTTTTCGAACCCAGCGACTTCTCGTGTATCCATTCTCCAACACTCACCAAACGCTCTGCCGTTGCTGCCGCTGCTTCTTCCTTTTTCAGGCGCCGAAAGAAGTTTGAAAGCTGTATTCGACAACAGAATACGAACTGTGGAATATACGGTAAGTTCAAGGTTACAATGCTCTTGATGTATTTTTATTATGCTGTGCTGCGTCCGCGCAACGGCAGAGCGTTTGGTGTGTAAACAATGAGCTAAGGATTCGTTCAACATTAGAACTCGACATACGTATACCCTCCGTTGGAACAAATAAGCCTGAAAACCGCAACTGCTTAATACTGAGAAGAAACACGTTCATTGGCATTGCCCAGATGATCTCCCAAATAGTCTACAGTTTCGAATGCTGGTCACATTGTATAAGTTTCTCCGATTGCGATATACACCCATTGTGAGCGGCTGTCTTCAACGATACTGCAAGGAAAAAATTCAAGACAAAATTTATGGTAAATTTGCTACGCAAAATTATCCGATATTCAGCAGGATGTTTGATACTCCGGCCGGATACCGGATACCCAATATCCGGCCGGATACCGGATACCGAATACCGGATACCGGTACAACCCTAGCCATAACTTAGGATAATTTTATCACATCCTTTAAAAATAACACCATTAGACTCAGCTCGACAAGCCGCGTCGAATGGTGGGTAAAAATCCAATTTTTTGGAAAAAAATTTTTGAGTTCCCAAGGGACCTTAAAAATCGATAAAATATAAAATTTTACAAATTCATTTTTGGTTGGAATGATAAGGGGTGGTCTCCAGGATCACAAAAATACCAAAATTTCCAGAATCTGACCATTTTTTGGGCAAACGCGGGCTGGGGGATAATAATGGAAAAGAACCCTATTTCGTATATACGTACTGCTGTATTAAAAATAAGCATATCCAAGCGCTATAAAATTTCAAATAAAAAAATATATATCGGTTACCTGAGGTTCGTTCGGGTCTACACGAGTACAAATGCCGTACATTTGCATTTTTTCGCGTGCAATTTGAGGGCGGACCCTAAAATAGAAAATATAAGATAGACATTTGTTCCACCAGTATATATATACAAGATTTGCATATGAGGATTTCTGAACACACGCCTAAACACAAAATCATCTGTTAAACAGTGTCTCATACCAATATTAGCTGTCATTACTAGGGAACGACCGAATACCTAATTTCACCGAATACCGAATATTCGGCCCCTACTATTCGGCTGAATACCGAATCTGAACGTAACGCGCGGAGGGTAGGATAGACAATTTCGCAGTTTTCTATCGAATCGAGTTACACAGTATACACAAAGTTGTTACATGTTATTCCATAGAAGAATTAAAATTATCGGCTCCTCAGGATATAAAAGACAAATACTCAAGGGTATGATTTAAATTTCAGAACAGAATGGTATAAACATGAGTCAACGTGATACAGCTCCACATGTTACAACATAAACACAGATCATCACCAAGAATAGTTTCTGGAGAAGCTGAAGATATATATACTTGCGTCCAATGTATACTTTACATTTCCACGCCCACTAGCTTGTGGAAAATTACGTTAAACAAGCTTTCAACGTTGTAAGCTAATCAAAATTATGTTCTGATGTCTTGTTATAGTTTATGTCTTAACAATACTTCAAAGAAATCTATGCTCTGTTATGTATGTCATCAGGCTAAACCGACTCAATTTGAACACCTACCGCAGCTGCACTGAAACAACTAGGGCTGCGCCCTATACGTATATATAGTAAAATTGATACATACATATGTATTGTATATATATATCATTCTGTCTACACTCCATAATTGCGTTACGTTCAAAATATTTTAGTAACGGAATCAATGAAAAAGTGTGACCGTGTGGTGGTTTTTATGAATGAACGTTATTATTTGTCGCTGCTTTGATTCAGTGCGTTTTGCTAAAGCTGCGTTTTTGTTTTTCGTTGAATTGTTGTTTACAATGGTGCGTATTCTCACACCCGCGTTGCGCACATAATTTAAGAACAAGAAAGACAGTATCAGCATATTCATATCGCAGGCACAGCGACTGAGTCCTGACCAGTTAAGAGGGGCATCCACAAGGGGGCAACTTATGTATGCTAGCAAACGACATTATTCATTGCCTCTCTTCCGGTATTGATTCAGCTCAGTCACTATGTTTGGTGTACCAGGCTTACTATACACGAATTATCTACATTTCTTTAACAAACTGGGCATAAGTCTAATATCGGGGCCCAAGAAATGAAAAAAATTTTTTTGCCGAAATTCACCCAAAACCATTTTTTGATGCCAACGAATTTTTTTGAATTTTTTTGATTTCTCACGCTTCTCACATTTCGTTTACTTTTTCTCACGCTAGCTAATTTTGTAACACTTTCATCGTTTACCGCCTGCTTAGTTTTTGTTTGGATCCGAATGCTTTTTGGAAATGGATGTTTTTGAGATAACAGAACAGCTAAGGGACGAACGAGCTGCCGTTGCATTTTTGCAGCGGCATAACATCATACACACTCAAGTAGAGTGTCCGGTTTGTGCACGTGAAATGACCATGACACGGGATGCCTGTGTGGCTGGTTTCAAGTGGCGTTGCCCCCAAAAGCATGCCAAGCAAAGTATTTTGACCAACAGTTACTTCGCAACCACCAGATTGCCGCCAAAGAAGGTCGTCATGCTGATCTACTTCTGGGCCGCGGAGGTCAAATACAAGCAGATTGAATTCCTCGTAAACGTGGCGCACAATACGGTTATTGATTACATGCAGTACCTCCGTGATATCTGTAGCTGGAAGCTTTTGCAAGATCCAGTTCGCCTTGGCGGTCCCGGGGCTGTCTGCCAAATAGACGAGAGCGTCATGGTCAAACGGAAATACAACCGCGGCAGACTGCAGCGTGAACGATGGGTCTTCGGCATATATGATGTCCTTGTAAAGGAGGGCTATTTGTGCTTTGTCGACGACCGTTCTGCAGCAACCCTGCTACCGATTGTCCAACGAGTCATCGCGCCGGGCTCTACGGTGCACTCAGATGAGTGGCGCGCTTATAATGGTCTCAACGGTTTGGGGTACTTCCACGAAACCGTTAACCATTCGCACCACTTTGTTGATCCGCTTACGGGGGCGCATACCAACCATGTTGAATGCATGTGGCGGAACGCAAAACAGAAATTCAAAGCAATGTACGGCACAACTGACGCGATGGTCCCCAGCCACTTGGATGAATTCATGTGGCGCCAACGCTACGGTCAAACATTTCAACTTGCATTCCTCAACATGCTGCGTCATATTGCAGAGAGGAATCCCTGCAATTAGCTAAGACAGCCAGCAACGCAGCGCCCAGTGGGTGGTAGGACGGGGTATGGGGCGGAAACTCCGCAAGCAAAGATTTGCTGATATGGGGGGGGGGTGGGGGGAGGGACGCCCGAATTCCGAGCTCTATGTTCGCAAAGTGTATTATGAAGAAGGACTCATCGACGAAATTTAAGAGATGCTGCTTAGTTGCGCTCACCAAGCTGTAAACTGCATAAGTCGTTTTGTTGTTTTTTGTTGTTTTGGTGAATATCGGGGCAAAAAAAATTTTTTAAAAATTTTTTGAGGTGAAAAAAATTTTTTGGTCAAAAAAAAATTTTTTTAATTTAAAATTTTAAATAAATTAAAATAAAAATTTTTAATAAAATACAAAAAGTTAAACGTTTAAAAAAAAAAAAAAACAAAAAAAAAATTAAAAGAAAAAAAGGAAAAAAAAATTCAGATCTACGAAAGGGAAAAGCAATCGGGGCAAAAAAAAAAATTTGTGCCTAAAATTTTTGCATACGGGGGTTTTCCAGTATGGGGAATTCATTTTTGACACTTTTAGCGAAAAAAAAATTTTTTGACCAAAAAAAATTTTTTTTTGACCCAAAAAATTTTGAAAAAAATTTTTTTTGCCGAAATTCACCCAAAACCATTTTTTGATGCCAACAGAAAAATCAACATATTCAACTTACTTTTTGGATTTGATGCAGTGCAGCTTGGTGAGCGCAACTAAGCAGCATCTCTTAAATTTCGTCGAGAGTCCTTCTTCATAATACACTTTGCGAACATAGAGCTGGAATTCGGGCGTCCCTCCTCCTTTTGCTGGCTTGGGACAGTCAAGCAAATCTTTGCTTGGCGGAGTTTCCGCCCCATACCCCGTCCTACCACCCACTGGGCGCTGCGTTGCTGGCTGTCTTAGCTAATTGCAGGGATTCCTCTCTGCAATATGACGCAGCATGTTGAGGAATGCAAGTTGAAATGTTTGACCGTAGCGTTGGCGCCACATGAATTCATCCAAGTGGCTGGGGACCATCGCGTCAGTTGTGCCGTACATTGCTTTGAATTTCTGTTTTGCGTTCCGCCACATGCATTCAACATGGTTGGTATGCGCCCCCGTAAGCGGATCAACAAAGTGGTGCGAATGGTTAACGGTTTCGTGGAAGTACCCCAAACCGTTGAGACCATTATAAGCGCGCCACTCATCTGAGTGCACCGTAGAGCCCGGCGCGATGACTCGTTGGACAATCGGTAGCAGGGTTGCTGCAGAACGGTCGTCGACAAAGCACAAATAGCCCTCCTTTACAAGGACATCATATATGCCGAAGACCCATCGTTCACGCTGCAGTCTGCCGCGGTTGTATTTCCGTTTGACCATGACGCTCTCGTCTATTTGGCAGACAGCCCCGGGACCGCCAAGGCGAACTGGATCTTGCAAAAGCTTCCAGCTACAGATATCACGGAGGTACTGCATGTAATCAATAACCGTATTGTGCGCCACGTTTACGAGGAATTCAATCTGCTTGTATTTGACCTCCGCGGCCCAGAAGTAGATCAGCATGACGACCTTCTTTGGCGGCAATCTGGTGGTTGCGAAGTAACTGTTGGTCAAAATACTTTGCTTGGCATGCTTTTGGGGGCAACGCCACTTGAAACCAGCCACACAGGCATCCCGTGTCATGGTCATTTCACGTGCACAAACCGGACACTCTACTTGAGTGTGTATGATGTTATGCCGCTGCAAAAATGCAACGGCAGCTCGTTCGTCCCTTAGCTGTTCTGTTATCTCAAAAACATCCATTTCCAAAAAGCATTCGGATCCAAACAAAAACTAAGCAGGCGGTAAACGATGAAAGTGTTACAAAATTAGCTAGCGTGAGAAAAAGTAAACGAAATGTGAGAAGACGAGGCAACAATTACAAAGCCAGATAGCAAGCGTGAGAAAAAATAAAGACTCTCGACGAAATTTAAGAGATGCTGCTTAGTTGCGCTCACCAAGCTGCACTGCATCAAATCCAAAAAGTAAGTTGAATATGTTGATTTTTCTGTTGGCATCAAAAAATGGTTTTGGGTGAATTTCGGCAAAAAAAATTTTTTTCAAAATTTTTTGGGTCAAAAAAAATTTTTTTGGTCAAAAAATTTTTTTTCGCTAAAAGTGTCAAAAATGAATTCCCCATACTGGAAAACCCCCGTATGCAAAATTTTAGGCAAATCGGAGCAAAAAATTTTTTTCATTTCTTGGGCCCCGATATTAGACTTATGCCCGGCCCCCCCTTTTGGGATGGGGAGAATTTTTTTTTCTTGGGCCCCGATATTAGACTTATGCCACAAACTGTTCTAGACCAAACTAGTGAAGCTCGCTTGCGAGCCAGAATTTGAGTGGTGAGAACAATCCCCCCGATGTCTGTTGTAGAAAGCACACACAAACAAAGCCTACACACAGTACGCAGGTGCAGCATTATATAAACCGTGAGTGATGAGTCATAGTTACGCCTGGCTATTTTGATAGCCAACGTCTGCAGTGGGAAAGGAGACCAAACAGGGTTTTAAAAAAAAGGAATTAAAAATTTATATTTTTATATGACCTACTTTGTTGGTGGAGAGAAGGTAGAGAATTATTAAAGAAGATACAGGAGAATATTCTTATTTTTATCCAGTTAGGAGGAGGAGGGGGGTAAATAATTGGTTAAACATTTTTTTTGAACTCGGAATGCAGCTTGTTGGGCCAGAAAACCCCATATCCGACACTAAAACCAACAATAACACATTTAGGTGCATTTCCCACGACTTTTCACCAAATATAGATTTCGAGCCCACTATTAGAAGCTAGTATCCTGGTTTGGGAGTAGTTGGAAAACCTGGTTTTTTTTTTTCTTAGAAAGCCCTGGTGACATCAAAAGCTACATGGAATAGGCCTACCAGTCCAAAGTCGCAAAAACTGGAGGGGTGCCCGAAAAATGGGCCAAAATGATGTCATTTTGCCCCATAACTTTTCCCACGGGAAAAAATTCAAAAATCGGGCTCCGTCACAACACCTAAATCGAATTGCGGTTAGAATGAGCTATCTTGCATCAAAATCCGCCCAACCATTATCGAGCTCCAGGTGCGACAGACACACACAGACAGGACCTCCTCAGCCCCCCTTCAGGGCCAAAATTGAAAATTCTCGTTCCACTCGCCAGCTTCGCTCTCTCATTCCACTCGAATTCAATTATTAACTTATATAGGGAACGACCGAATATTCGGTATTCGGCCGAATAGTAGGTATTCGGTATTCGGCCGAATAGTTGGCAATATTAGGCCGAATACCGAATAGTTGACTGGCCGCTGTTAGTTGAAAAATAGAGTCAAATTCTGCACACCAGATATCCTAATTTTACGGCCGGAGTCCCGATAATGATGCTGCAAACCGCTAAATACGTCCAACATGTTGCAACTTTGGTAAGACAAAGACAAGATGCGTTTGAGACTCATCAATTCTGTTCGCAGCCGGATCGAATGTTCTGATCACCACGGTTATGTTCTTCATCAGCCGTACACTATCTCGCTGCCGTAATAGTTGCGAAATTAATACTTTGGGGTCTAAATGCAGCAGGATTTGTTCATTTTCTTTGACACATCGTGAATGTGAAGTGAGACATCATGATATGCCGTTCTACATACCTACATAAGCCTAACCCTAAGTCTACCGCCCCCGAACACCACGCACTGAGCCGTTCTTTTTTTAACGATATGACTTCATGCACCAATTATCGCCGTTGTCCAGATGATGAAGTTATAAAAAAATCAATAAAAAAGCAAAATTATAACTTCAACCTAACAAACGAGAGCACAAAGCAAAAAAATTCATCGAACAAAAACTGTCGCTGACTCAGCAACACAACACAAAACGACCTGTTGCATGGTGCACGTACATACAGTGGTGGATTTATAGAGTTATAGATTTCTCATCATACATCGGTGTTGCGAACAACTATTCGGTATTCGGCCGAATAGTAGGGGCCGAATATCCGGTATTCGGTCGTTCCTTAAACTTATATATATATATACAAGTTTTACTATTTGCGAAATTTTGTACAGTTGCCAGTTTTCAATATTTCGATTTAATAGACATTTTTGTCAGCACAGACATTTTGGTTTCACCGTTCACTATTTTCTATAGTTTCAAAGAGCTGATCAATAAAAATTTCAAAAAATAGGCTAAAAGCTCGGAAAATTATCCGGCAGAATACCGAATATTCGTCACATCCCTGAAAACAACTGATACACGAGTCTACCTGACGTTTTATGATAAGCTTAAGATGAGTATTTCCTACACGGTTAAGATAAAAAATCCTACAGAAAGTACCTATTTGTCCTACTTACGTATTATCCGGCAATTTGTTGGGATAAAATTATGTTTTGTCCAGATGTATTGGAATTTGGTCACGGTGTATATACATAAAAACGTATGCTTGGACAACTGGGACAAAATATGCAAAAAAAATGTAAACAAAATTTTTTATATACGTAAGCCAAAATTCGGTTCCGGTGTGGTTTTGCCTACTGCAGGAACCGCAGCTGGAACAGGATTTTCGCCAGAACCAGAATTCCCGTTACTCGTAGGTACACCTGTATAAAGAACTGCACCCACTGTATAGCTCAGTTTCACAGTATTAACGACAGCGCTTAACAAATATATAGTACAAAATGCTTAAAATATTGGATTCTTCGAAATATATAAGTCAATATTGAGCCAAAAACTAAATTAAAAGGTTTATGTAAAGACAGAAGTCATTTGGGTATTCAATAAGCTACGCAGGACTAACGAAACAAAAGCATAATATGCATTTCCACCATGTAAGCTTTTTGCGTTCTGCATTCCTTTGTAATTAAAATGTAACACTCAAGCCAGATTTGAAACTGAAACCCACATTTAACTCTTTAGTAGCTTGTGCAAAATGGTGTTTACAAATAAAAAAATGTTAATTTTAACAAAAACAACGGACCATCACTTTTGGTGTCCCCTAATAGCCGAATTCGAAAAGCCAACATTTTCTATATAAAAATTTTTTAAAATCGGGGCTGTAAAACTTATATAAAATTTCATAAAATTAGGGTAGAAAATATAGGCAATACATGACAATTGCAAAAAATATAGAATTTATAGGAACTAACTATGGTTTCGCCAACTTTTTGGCACAAGCGAGGTCCAGAGTGGTTACATGTGCCACAAGAGGCGCCCTCGCAAATGAGCATTTTCACACATACGCTTCCCAAGCTTTACTGACGAAAGAGGAATGGAGGACTGGGACATTTCGGCACATATTCGAACACACTTTTTCTGTAGAATCTTACCCTTTGTCAAACAAGCCACTACATTAGGCTTATATATATATTCATTTCATAAATGTCCAACATCTGTCGGCTTAGAGGAACCGGAAGCAGAGGTTGCGGTGGGGTGTGGCAGTGGGTAACTTATAACTGTCACCGTTTCCTCGATTTCCCCATAATTTTGTAATTTTGCTCATATACAATTTATAACATTTTTTGGGAACTTGAGAGGTAGGGTTCGGGGCGCGAAGGCGCAAATAATGGCTTAGACTAAGGGGGTCTGACTTTTTGTAGTAATCTTGCCCGCCCCTATAAACACCTATGATATACACTTAAATATATTTCCACGGGACGTATACTATACGATATATAAGTAAACGACGGTGTTTCGATAATGCACAACCGAACAATTTCTACCCAGTAGCTGCAAGATTTCCGAGCAAATAGTGTGGTTAGCAGTTTCCCACAGACAACGAGCTTTTTCTGTCACAAATATCCAAGCAGAGGTACATATATATACCACATATTCGCTTCTAGTTTAATACTGTGTCGTGTCTGTCAATATTTGCATAACTGACTTACTACTAGTCCGCTACCGAGAATCATTCTCTTTGCACCATCAAAGACATCATCAAATAATACCCAAATGGTAGTTCCCACGACCACTACAAAACTATAAGAACTACTAAGTTTCTCATATGCTACCGCCCGTTATCATATTTGCAAGTTAGAGAGTAAAAAAGTAGCATATATACATAAAATAACACTGGTCGTTTGGTAAAATACCACGGTCGAAACTACTTATTTTCGTATAAGACCAAACTCAAGTGCCATGTGTTACACATTAACCCATCAAAATTTAAATAATTTCGCATAAAATTTCGTGTGTGTATATATACAAACATATTTGATGTTGTATACAAAATTTGTTTTATTGCATAAATTTCTTTTTCAAAAACACATGAAGAGTGTCTCATATAGCACATCCCAACTACCGCAACTGTGGCCATCTAAAATATAAGAAACTATGAGTATAACACTTTCTACTGCAAATAGCATTGTTATTAGCTACCGTCGACTAAGCTAGTTACAAATATTCTACCTACCATATATGCTGTTCACGTTTACGTTATGTTTGACGGGAAGTAACTCCATATTGCTTTAAAAAATAGCAACGAAAATACTCAGGGTGCGCGTCCAGGCTAAAAAGTCGCTCTCCGTGCTTTTCCCACAGCTCATCCCAGGTCATAAGCGAGATTACAAAATACGTTAGCGACAAACCAAAAATTCTAAGATTCACCTGCATTGCTATACCAGCAAACTACTAAACCTCTCTATATTTTCGCGAATAAGGGGTCAAGTATTACTTTACAGAAGCACCGCCACTATGTTTGGGTGCACAATTTTTGCCAGAACCTAATACGAGCAAGGAATAACCAGAACCAGCAACCGGAACCGTCCATTTAAACCGGATCCGGAACCTGGTCTTAGAAACTTATATATAGTAAAACCGATGAAGAAAGAAATGAAGGCACTGTGTATTTAAAGTGTATTAAAAATAACTTTTACATTAAGCTCAATGTATTGCGACGGCATTATTGCTTCTCATGAGCTTTAAAGAGACTGAGAAAGCTAATAATATTTATTTGCCAACCAATATATTGATTTTTGGACACCCCAAAGCAAAAAATGCCTTCTGCTATACACCCTTGCTTAAATTGTGTCAAACTGACCATGCTTGTAACTAAACATGCTTGCATGGGGCGTAGACTAAACAGTTCCGCTCTGTCTCTAATCGCCTCGATTTACTATACATACGTTTGTTGCATGTTATTCTGCAGGAAATTTAAAGTTATTGCTTTATATGGTTATAAGAGAAAACAAAGGAAGGTATACTATAATTTTCTGGTTAGTGTTCAGAGAAATCGTTTAGGCTAGCGTTGGGCAACCAGTGCCCGTCAGCTAGATGATATTGATGCAACTTACCGATCACAATGCAATAAATGAGATAAACAGTTATACTACTCGCTCAGTTCAAAAAATACAGTTCATTACCAGGGAATAACTGGAATTCCGGTTCCGGCGAAAATCGTGTTCCGGTTGCGCTTCTGGCATAGGGCAAAACCCATACCGGAACCGGAATTCCGGCTTAAAAAATTTTAAATTTTCCACATTTTTGCTTCATCTGTGGTCCAAACATTGTGTATATAATATATATATACATAACGACCAAGTCCCAATATAACCCAGCAAAAGAAAAGATTAACTCAGCAATTTACAGTGTGAAACGTAAGTAGGACACATAATTTCAGCAGGAATTTTTATGTTAACCTGCAGGAGTTTGTTCACAAAACAAAACCTGGTCAATAGCAGCTATTTTACACATTCAGAAGTCTGCGGGATATGTTAGATTTAAATTGGTCCAGCTCGGTAACAGAGTATGGATTACGTAGATGTACTTAGCTGTAAGCTTGGCTAACATAAATTGCGTCAAGCACAAGCCAATGCGCTTGCAAACATTGTAAATCAGTCTAAATTGAAGTAAACTAACGTTATCTGCAACGCATCCTGAAACTGCTACCTTGGCAATGAACTCTTTTCATTGAAACTATGCGAGAAGTAGAACAGTTGGTATATTTATAGAATTTTATTTAGAAAGTTATCATCATTATCATCTAAACGGTAGCCAAAACAGTGTCTCTGACTACATATCAGAAAATTATAGTACATATACCTTCTATTATTTTATCTTAGAACCATATAAACAATAATGTCAGGTTACCTACAGAATAACATGTAACAAACGTATGTATAGTAAAGGGAGGCGACTGGAAACATAGCGAAAGTGTTTTTTCTGCAGAGCGAAAGTGTTTATTCTACTACGCACATTCATTTTGACGCAATATACGCAAGTGTGAATAGTGGAAGGAATTTTTTGCTCTAGATGTCCAAAAACTGACATATTGATCGATAAATGAACATTATTTACCTTCCTCAATCTCTTTAAAGTTCCAGAAAGGCAATAATGCCATATGAATACATTAAGTTTAATGTAAAAGTTATTTTTAACACATTTCAAATCCACTGTACCTACATTTCTTCCTACATCTGTTTTGCTATATATAGGTTTCGAAGACAAGATTCCGGATCCGGTTTAACTAGACGGTTCTGGTTGCTGGTTCCGGTTATTCCCTGTTCATTGCCAAGAACTCAATTTCTGTTGCACATATGTTACTTTACTTCAATGTAGACTGATTTACAAAGTTCACAAACGCACTGGATAGTGCTTGACGCAACTTATATTAGCCAAGGTTACAGAGCTAAGTTCTAACTCTGTTACCGAGCTGGACCGGTTTAATTCCTAACATACCCCGCAGACTCCTGAATGTGTAAAATAGCTTTTACAAACATCGAGCTGGCTTTGTTTTGCTAACAAACTCCTGCAGGGTTAAGCTGAAAAATTCCTACTGAAATTTGTGTCCTACTTCCGTTTCACACGGCAATTTGCTGAGTTAATCTTTTCTTTCGTTTGGTTGTATTGGAACTTGATCATTATGTATACTACATATGTTTGGACCACAGATGAATCAAAATGTGGAATATTTTTAAACCGCGCCGGATCCGAAATTCCGGTTACTCCCTGAATACGAAATAAGCAACTCTTCCAATGTCCAAATACTAGTGATGTTGGCGGACCAGCCAGCACCGTCGAAATTGTTTTGTCCAGAACTGTAAATTTGGAACAAAAATGGGGTACTCAAAGTCACTGCGTAATTCCGTAACATGTGTTACGGTAACATTCTCTAAACATGATGTGAGCCACAACTGCCTATCAAAACTCAGCAAATTTGGTACACTGCTGGGCCAAACATTTTTTGTTTGTTTGCTAAAAATAGATTTTTAACTTAGTCAGTCCAGACCGGATGGCAATGCTGTTTGGTCCTGAGCGAAATTGCTCAGATTCCATCACTGTCAAAGACTGACCTCGGCTGATCCATGTGCTACAAATTTATGACTTGGAATTGGGAATACACGTTTATAAACGTAGCGACCAACATGAGATTGTATAAAAACCAACCAATTATAAACCTTAGTCTGAAATACCATAGATATTCACATCGACTAAGCTTCGCAAACCTCATTAGTTTCTCAGTAGCTGTAACGATATTTTATTTGTCGGATTTTAAAATTGCATCCGAAACTCAGACCCCGGGCATCCGGTTTCAGTTCGGGTCGCAGCTACTATCTATGGCAGAAGGAAAAGTGATACCTTTGAGAAATATACATACCAATAAAGTCTCTGCATACATACTTAAATAAATGCAACAGTATATATACAAAGCTTCGAACGTGCTAATTCCGCTGCGAATCTGATATGTCCAACCGCTTAGTCGCTCCCCAGCAGCTCTGTATATATATATATATATCAAATCTTAACACACCACTAGCAAGCTACTGTTCCATACGATGGTCAGTCAAATTCAAAGCTGATATAATAATATTCGACAATAACAAAATGCACTGCCCCGCTTCGTCAAACGCATAAGAGTATAGAACACCACCGCCGTAACTGCTTTTACAATCGGTTTCAGTACACTACTTAATTGCTAAATAAACAAACAAAGCGCCGATATCCACTATCACGAACTGAATAAATTATTTGTGAAAACTATTCCAGCTATCTACTCGAGCGTTGTAGCCGCTCTACTGGCCGAAATGCTAACATTTTGTTAATTATTACTAGTGTACTATTATTAATTATGTGTATATATATATTAGCACAAAATACAAATTTCTAACGTCCACCTTGTTTATATATACATCAACTTAATACATTATGTACGTATGTATATACTATTAACACCCAAAAAGAGGAGAAACGGCGCGAGTATGGCTACTCTACACTTAGTGGCCTTTAGAGTGTTCCAGACTTAGCTCTCTATGTGCCTTTAGAATTATATAGCGTTAATACTTCAATGGCAATGATACGATCATTTTAATCATACCGAAGAGTTGTTTGTTTTTCCTCCAATGACCAAAACGACGAAAACTTTTGAAATCAATAAATAAAATTTCCAATATGAATTATAATTTGACGAGTGATTCCAACGTTATATATATCACGTTAACACTTGTTTTTATACATACATAAATACGATTTGTTTCATCGTATTCAGCAGCCCCGAAAACCTATAGACACATTCTAAAGACCGGAATACATATATATTGAATGTGACAAAATTTGACCATTTTTGGTGCAAAATTTTACCAAATTATGTTCCCACACCTTCCCACATGTTTAATAGTCCACTCAATCTGTGTTAGCGAATCAAAGCTATTTGCACAACTACATTTCATTAAGCGTCCAATAAAAAATCTGCAAAAAATTTATCAGTTTGGTGGAGAGTTATGCGGCGAAGAAAAAAATTTTATTTCCAAAGTTATCAGAAACAACTCGGCTTAAATTATATATGGCTATAAGACTTGAACATTATTATAACATGGGTTGCGCTGTACGGTACGCCTCAACTCTGACGCACTGGCCGCTACCATCACACAAAGCCAGAAACTTTGACCCCTAAAATTTAAACTCAGAGTTTCATTTGTGTCGGCAGCGTTTCCGGATCACCACAGTCAAATCACAAATGGCATGACATGAAAGTGTGTCACCTTGCACTTTTTAACTGACATATAGCACTGGTGGCGGTTCGGTCTCACAATCCATTGTGGAATATTTTTCCATATTGATCAGAAACGACATTATGATTCAAATTTCCAGATCCAAACCGACCCCCGAATTCGTAGACCCGACTGCAGTTTGTCACGATACAAATCATGTGTTCAGCACAAAATAGCCGGAATGAAAATAGTAAAAGATGTTTAAAAATGTGTGTTCACTAGTGATGGACAAAAACCCGAATCCACATATTCTGACCTTGTATCCGGTGAGTAGTTCCGAATTTTTATTATTAGAGAAGCCACAAACCGATTTGAGGATTCCGAGAATACACAGTTTGCAGACATGTTTTCCTATGACCTTTTGAATAGCGATTTTGTATATAGTTGGACATATGTGTGTTTTAGAAGTTGATTATATATTAGCTTCATGTGTAAAAGACGAAGACACTTAGGGTGACCGTTTCAGCTGGAAAAACTTCCATTTTCGAAAGTATTTCCTTCTTTTCTTGTCTTTTCACCGTAAACCAATTTACGTATACATTATTCCATGAAGTATATAACCGTAATTACGGCTCCGGTTCCCTCGAAAATCGTGTTCCGGTTACGGTTCCGGCAAAAGGCAAAAACCATACGGGACTGGTAATCGGGTTTAAAAATTTTGCTTTTTTTCCTCCGTCTGTGGTCCAAACGTGCCTTATATACGTATACACAATTATAAAGTTCCACTACAACTAAATAAAAGAAAATCAACTCAGCAAGTTGCCCTGCTAAATGTAACTAGGACACATAATTTCAGTATAAATTTTTCAATTTTTCATCTTGACCCTGCTGTATCTGCTTGTATCTATTTTACCAGCAAGCGGATATTTTACCCATTCAGAGATCTGCGGTGTATGATAGAATTGAACCGGTCCAACTTGATACGTGTAACAGCGTATGCAATATTTAGAAGTGCTTAGCTGTAAGTTTGACTAACATAAATTGCGTCAAGTACAAGCCAGTACGCTTGTAAATTTCCACATCAGTCTACATTGGAGTAAAGTAATATATCTGCAATGCGGCCAGAGACCGCGTTCTTGGTAATGAGCTGTATTTATTGAAACTGTGCAAGCAACAGTATCACCGTTCGTCTGATTTAAAATCCTCATGCATGATGCTCCAAAAATCATCATATCATCATCGGGCTGATGGGCACTAATGGCCCATCGCTAGCGTGAACAATGTCTCTGACCACTGATCAGAAAATCATTGCATACCTTCTATTTTCTTTTATAACCATGTAAATTAATGATTTTACACTGCTTATAGAATAACATGTAACAAGCTTGGCTTCTCCAAACTATCAAAATTAACTGGGGGTACCCCCGCTCGGAACTGGGTGGAGCCGAACATACCGGAATTCCCCCAGTTGAACATAAGGTACGGTAACAGTCAGAAAACGCCCAAATGTCTCACTTTGCAATTTATTGATTTTGTCCTTACTAAAAAAAGGAAATTTTACTGATTTTTAACACCACAGGGGATAATTAGGGGTTTTTAGACAAAATTGGGAAAAATTCGGATATGTTTTTTGGCCCATTACACAAAAATTGGTAATTTTAGTGAAGCAGGAACTACTTTAAGGACCTGGGCGAATGGACCGGCGGGAGGCCAAAATTTACCGCGAGGCATGAACTGGGGAACCTGGTGGAGGACGAAATACATGGGGCCCCTAGTCCCCTATTTGGAGAAGCCAGCAAATGTAAGTCTAGTAAAGGGATACGATTGGACACAGCGAAATTGTCTAATTTACGCTCCATGCGGTACAACCACATTCAGTTTGAAACATTTTAGGCATGGCTGTATAGTGGAAGTCATTCTTATGCTCTGGAGGACCAGTAACCGATATCTTGGTGGATAAATAAAGATTATTAGCTTCCTTATCCTCTTCGAAGTCCCAGACAAGCAATTATGACATCGTAATACATTAAACTTAATGTAAAATTTATTTTATATATACATTTTAAATCCATAGTGCATTCTTTCGTCCTTATCTGATTTACTATATATATAAGTTTCGAAGACAACATCCGGTTCCGGGTGCGGTTTAAATAGACAGTTCCGGTTCCGGTAAATTTTGCCGGCTGTCGGTGAAACTCATCACTCATCTGTTTCTGGGTGGATGGATTTCGATAAAATTTTCTGGTTGATAGAAAAAGTAATGACGATGTGCCTTTAGTTGAACTCTAAGAGCTAAAACTCCATCTTTCTGGTCAAAATGGCAAAAGCTAAACATCAATCGCCAAATCTGGAAACAAGAGTTACAGTGTCCGTATGGTATATCTTGCCACACATGCTTCCAGAAACTACTGACCAGAACCAGATCACGGATATTTACAGCTTTGCTTCACATCATTTTTTGTAGGACCACTCTCTGACGGCCCGCTTAACCGTCTAGGAACTCGAACTCAAATGTAGTCTGATTTGTTTGCCTGGTTCTGCATTGCTACTGGGTCATTTTCACGTTATTAGTTGCGATCAATTATATACAAAGTTCTCGTTGAGCATGCAAGCAAAATTATATTTCACATAATTAAAATCGCAAGACAAAATATTGAATCAGGGGCACCATAGTTGGCGGTAGTATGGGTTATATCAACGTTATTAGCATTTTTCTGCTGCTCCGTTTCAGCGGCTTGCTACTAAGATTACAAAGCACGATTGTGTGCATTAAGGCGCAGCAAGTGGTAAAACGCATATTGTTCTTAACTAGTGCCAAGTTGCCCCACTGTTCCAAGTTTCCCGAGTTGACATTATTGAAATGGAGCCAACCAAATCAGTGTAGTTTCTAATGAAGGCGCTAGAAGAAATCGTGAAATTTTTTTTCCTCTGTTTCTGTCATTCATAACTTATCTACGGGTGATGGGATTTCGAGAAATCTTTTATGCGAAAGCAAAACTGATTTCAATGTGCCCTTTAGTTGAAAACGAACAGTTGCGACCTCATTTCAAGGGCGAAAATAGCAAAAACCAAAAAGTCTTTGGTAGCCCATACTACTCGACACAGGCTTCGTATCGAGAAACAGTTACCCCTACTAGATGGCCGCAGTCCCAAAAAAATCGAATGCCAAAAAACCCCGAAACTGCCAAAAAGACCCCGAAAATATTTCCAATGATTTTTGAATACGTATTACATTGCAACGTGCGCCATGTTCTCGACTTCCACTGCCGAATCAAAATCGTGACACAGGCTTCGTGTGGAAAAATCTAAAACAGCTCATCGAGATCTACAACCTTGCTGACCAGGACTTTTTTGTCAAATTCCGAGCCCCTGTGGGCATAAATATGGTTCGTCGACCCTTTGCCAGGAATAGCGATTTTTCAAATTTCAACTTGTTATTGCTTTTTTTCTTCCAATCAGTACCTATTAGCTTATCAAACACGCTGCAAATGATGGTTTTGCTGTCTGAAGTCATATAATATTTCACAGTGTTTCCAGGGATTTACAGTCGACGAAAATAATTTCCAAAAAGTAGTGCGTTGTCATTTGTCCAACTATGTATTGTGTACAAGGAATCAAGTATAATCTGCGTAGGTATTTCTGAAAGCTTAATACAATAATTGGGCTACCTACAGTCTATCATGAATATTTCATCCCTTTTCATGGGTTTAGAGTCAATGAACTCGATTTCTAGAAATATAGTCTGTCTTCAGTTGTTTAGTTACGTATTGCGTAGAGGCCATCAAGAATCCTTTTTCAGCTAAGGTGAATGCGATGGTTCGGTTATCTAGAACGCAGCATAAATGTTTGGTGCGTTGCCAGCTGTTTTCGATTGATTTAAGGTCGACGAGATTTCAGGATTTCAGGGTTCAGGGTTAAAGAGGTTTTAGGGTGGAATATAATTAAAACACAGCCTGTTACAGGAAGTAACAACTTAAAAATGGAACCACGCTCTCTCCGTTTCACCCTAGCTTGTGAGACACTAATATTACTTTTGTTGTCCTGTACGCAATACGCAACCAAATAAATCAAGTGATACTGAATGCAAGATATCGAGTTCGTCGACATTACGCCCATTAAAACCTCAGAGAGGTATGAAATAGTCGTGCTTGTCTCTAGATTATTATTACAGGCTATTGTTACAGGTCTCCCGACCCAGTAAGATAATGTAATATCTAATTTGCGCTTGTACTTGCCAGGTCGGGAAATTTGAGCCGACTGCACGCATCGGCTTGTTTGGTCGCAACAATCGGAACAATGATTTTCACTGAAATACGACACAGCGACAGCAAACACAAGTCATTGCAGTGACAATATTTGCGAGTGGTGGAGCCTGGTCTTAAAATCTTTAGTGGTAGGGGCAATCACAAAAGAGCTTACGGGAGAGTTCCAGAAATTTAAAACTCGGTTGGAGTAAAAGCTGTGACGACAGGACATTCGAGTTACTGATGTAATTGGTCGTGTAGACGAGGAAGTAATTTCGTGACTCGACGTTGAACTTTCTCAGGTATGTCAATATTTCTTCAAAATGAGGATTCCATGCGCAACTAGCATAATTCTAATTTTTATCGAACTAGCACAAAATAAAGGGCACAGAATATCGTTTCGTCCCAATGACGTAATGTACGTTTCATGTGACGCATTATAGTTTTCGTTTATATTATAGATAGCTGCTATAGCAACTATGCGCGCACAATAGTCAGAAGCTTTGAGATTCGCAGAAATTGTGACACCAAGATCTTTCATAGTTTCAACACATGGGATACGTTACCATACCACTGTATTCGTTGTAGCGAACAGCCCATATAAACCATTCCTGATGCCATGCACGCGATACATATATATTGAAATAAGTGAAGACATACTACATTTTGGAAATAGAGTTGGTCGACCTCTAAACTCTTCAAATCTCTTGAAAAAGGTATATATAATACTAATATAGTCATGCTAATTGTCTAAATAACAGAGCCATGTTATTCCGACTCCTGGGTATCCTAATATGCAATCGTTGGAAGTTAAAAGCATACAATATATAACTATGTCTAAATTTGAAAAATCTGTATTTCTAGCAAAGGGTAGAAAAACCTTATTCGGATAAACAACGATCCAAGCAGTGGTCCCTCAATAAAGCAATGTTCAAAAAAGTTGTAGATATCGATGAGTTGATTTTGGATTGTAGTTTCGTTACGAAGTATGTTACGCGAAATATGAGCTATGAAACGCTGGTATCACATGGCCATATTTGGCAGAGCGGGCTTAGAGTTTTTTGCTATTTTGACCCGAAAGATGGAGTCAGAGCTTTTAGCTTTCGATCACTTGTGCTTTATCCATACCCCCGGAATAAGATTTACAACTTAAACCAACAGACAACAAGATCATTTCATGATTTCCCCTTAGCGCCCACATGAGAAATTACGCTAGCTTCGCTCACGCCGTAGCAATTATGACACTGTTGCGAATACGATAGATCGTCAAACATGATAAAAGAAAAATTACGAATCCGATATTTCAATAGTAATATGTTTGCATGGATACGTAGTGTTGGGCAATTCACATTATATAAATATTTAATTCGTAAAATTTCATTTCAACAAATATAGCACATAAAGCGCTTGATGAATGTTGCTACTCTTTCCGTAGAATGTGCTGTAGGTCACATACATCTACGCATAGGTATGTGAATCACTAGCGGCTTGGAGAGGAGTGGTTAAACAACCTTATATTTTCAGTCAAAACCAGCGGGAATTTTGGTGCCGCCATCTGTAATTTCATAATGACAAATTTCGATTTTACTAATTTTCTTTCTGTAATTGGAATACTTAGTCCGATCTCTCCTAATTATACACTCCTTCACCATAGAGTACGGGATCCCAAGATCTTCCTTCGATATAAAATCAGCCGTAAGTACTAGGGAACGACCGAATATTCGGTATTCGGCCGAATAGTTGGCAATATTCGGCCGAATACCGAATAGTTGACTGGCTGCTGTTAGTTGAAAAATAGAGTCAAAATCTGCCCACCATATATCCTAATTTTACGGCTGGAGTCCTGATAATGATGCTGCAAACCGCTAAATACGTCCAACGTGTTGCAACTTTGATAAGACAAGATGCGTTTGAGACTCATCAATTCAGTTCGCAGCCGGATCGAATGTTCTGATCACCACAGTTATGTTCTGCATCAGCCGTGCACTATCTCGCTGCCATAATAGTTGCGAAATTAATACTTTGGGGTCTAAATGCCGCAGGATTTGTTCGTTTTCTTTGACACATCGTGAATGTGAAGTGAGACATCATGCTCTGCCGTTCTACATACCAACATAAGCCTAACCCTAGTCTACCGCCCCCGAACACCACGCACTGAGCCGTTCTTTTTTTAACGATATGACTTCACACACCAATTATCGCCGTTGTCCAGATGATGAAGTTACAAAAAATCAATAAAAAACAAAATTATAACTTCAACCTAACAAACGAGAGCACAACGCAAAAAAATTTATCGAACAGAAACTATCGCTGACTCAGCAACACAACACAAAACGACCTGTTGCATGGTGCACGTACATACAGTGGTAGATTTATAGAGTTATAGATTTCTCATCATACATAGGTATTGCTAACAACTATTCGGTATTGGGTATTCGGCCGAATATTCGGTATTCGGTGAAATTAGGTATTCGGTCGTTCCCTAGTAAGTACTCTGTTATCTTATGTAAATTAGTAGCGAATGGACTTTATTTGAGCAAAATCTACACAGCGTTTATGATACTAGAGAAAACGCTGATAATATATAAACACTAATAGACAGACAATAACAGAATTAGGGTTGTACCGGATACAAATTTTACCGGATACCGGATATTCGGTTCCCAATATCCGGCCGGATAACCGGATATCTGGTGCAACTGTCATCTATCATAGAAAAATAGAAATAAGACCGACGTACACTATTATCTCGCCAATTTGTTTTAGAATTTAGAGTTTATCTGACTAGCATTGCGATGTCCAGTGCGTCTGTGATTTGGAAATATTTTACGGTCGCAAATCCTACCGATATTCATGCGAAATGCAACACCTGCGGGAAATACATCTTCAGGGGTGGGAATACACCCAAAGATTTCGGAACAAGTGGACTCAGAAATCATTTGAAGCAGCATCCCGCGGTGTCAGCGAAATTCGAGAGTCAGTCAAAAGACGCAGCGAGAGAGCGCCAGGATGATAAAGAGCGGCCGAGCTCGATCACTGTGAGAGAAAAAGCAGCAAACACTGGAGCAGATGGCTTACCGGGTGAAGAAGTGGGACATCGACAGTGAAAAAGCACAACAGATTCATGTGCGAATTGGGGAGATGATAGCCGGCGAATGTCAGCCAATTGCGATGGTGGAAGATATTGGGTTTGGCCGGCTGCTGCAGCTGCTTGAGCCGCGATACAGTATACCAAGCCGAAAATATTTCAGCGAAACCGTTATCCCCAAAATTCACGACAAAGTGACGGCAAAGATTAGAAGCTTGCTGGGTAGCCGTGATAGCATCAGTTTCACATCCGACATCTGGACATCTAGCGTCAACAACGACGCTTTCATTAGCCTTACAGCACACGTAATATTGGTCGATTTCAGGCAAATCAGCATAGTACTGCATACCCGCCATTTTCCCGGAGGACATAGTGCTGACAGGATTGCGCAAAGCATTACCGCAATGATGGCTGAGTGGGATATCACGCAATGTGTGTGCTTCGTGACGGATAACGGGCCAAACATCGTCAAGGCAATCAGTGTGATGGAGCACACGCAGGTCCCCTGCGCTGCCCACACACTACAGTTATGTGTAAATGACGCAATAAAGTCCCAACGAGTCGTTTCGGACATTATTGCCGTGGGCCGGAAAATTGTGGGGCATTTCAGTCATTCTGCCAAGGCCTGCGACAAACTATCCGAAATACAGAAGCAGCTGGAAATGCCAGTGAAGAAATTTGTGCAAGATGTTCAGACGCGTTGGAATTCCACGTACTACATGCTCGACAGCCTACAGGAGCAGAAACGCGCTCTTGCTCTGTATTCAACCGATACAGCCATCGACACCTTGTCCGGGCTTCAATGGGATATTCTTACAAAGGCGGTAGAAATTTTGCGACCATGTGAAGAAGTCAGTAGAAAGCTGTGCCTGGGCAGCGCAACCTTGTCAATGGTGGTGCCACTATGTCGCGGGTTGGTAAGATGCTTGCGAGGTCTTCCCGATAGTGGAGTGGGAACAATGAAATGTACTCTCGTCGAAAGCATCCAGAAAAGGTTTGGCCCATATTCAGAGAAAGTCAAGCTTTGCGCAGGCAGGGCCACCATATTGGACCCTCGCTTCAAAACATCATTTTTCTTAAATGACGACGAGTGCAGTGATCATAAGCTTGCCCTGCTCAATTAGCGATTATTCAGCATTGCAGACAACATTCTGTCCGAGACCCGCAATCGGCTAAGTCCCGCTAATGCCGAAAAACTCATATTCCTGCACGAAAACTTGCGGTTGCTCAATTTCGATTACGACTGCTAGTCCTAACAGATTATTTTCCTGGCTACAGCCCCATAACCGTTGGGGGAAAGGATTGGCGCCCTTTGTCTCTGGAGCCCCCCTGCGCAACGGCCTACAGCTGATAACCCCGCTGTGTATGACGGTTCACACTCACACAACCTGATGTTTGCGGTTTGGGTAATTCATCTGTAGTACCAGGACGCTTTTCGCTTTGGCTTTGTATTCAATATTTTGCTACAACTATTTTGACGCCTCGTTATGCCGGTCCTTATGGTTTTCGCGACTGACAGTTCGTTCCTGTGTGAAAAATGCTCACAAAAAGTGGAGACTTCATATATAAGACAACTTTGCCGTCAGAAGGCCGACTTGCTGCTGCCGCCGCTGTGCTCCCTGCTTTCAGGCGCTGCTCCTCGCTGGCCCTGCTACGGCTGAAGAAATGGTCAGATGCTGAAGAAGACAGCTGATTCTGCTAATAGTAAGTAGTACTTTATTCTTGAATGATAACGTGTGATTTGCGACTTCGCGGCGTACGCGCCGAAGTCAGTGTGACGGGAGCAGCAAGTCGGCCGTGACGCGCTTTGGGAAACTGAACGGGTTAAAACTGTGACCTTCTTGAGGTGGGACGAACTGTCAGACGTCGGAAGGCCGTTTGAACCAACAGAGATCGACAAATTTTTGGTGTCATCAAACACACCGATGTACTTGTTCGTTCTTGGTACTTCTCTGAATGACCAAGCCGCAAGCTTGTGTGTCTCCAATGACTTTTCTCAAACGTAGTCCAGCAAGCATGATGCTGCATATATATGCATTCAGAAAGAAGCTCCATTCTGCCATTCGTTCGGTGTTTCATAAAACCAAACTTTCACTTTGCTGTATTTTGCAAATATCCGGTATCCGGCCGGATATTAGAAAATATCCAGCCGGATACCGGATATCCGGTACAACCCTAAACAGAATCAAGACTTAATTTAGGGCAAAATCAGCCTAATTTTTTGACAAAATATGTAAATTTAAATTTGGTAACAAATGGACTGATCGGTCTGACAGTGCTGTGATTATAGCTGAATCTAGCATGAACACTAGCAAAATGCGCAGCGACGAAAAAGTGGCGAGTGCGACTAGTATGCGCCCTGTGACTATTTGGTAGTATAATATTGCTCCTACTTAGAATAGTTTAGTCTCAAAAACGCAATAGAATATCACCGATACATTAAGGCCATTTTCAGTATTGCATAATAGCAAAACCATATATACAAGCGGATATTATAAAGTTTTTCTTTCAACGACAAAGACCAAATACCCTAAGAATAAATTCTAAAAATTGGTAAAAATTACTTTGAATTCTATGTAAATCTTTGTTTTTCACGCACACCTGGACATCATTTTTATTCACTGAAGACTGACTATATATAATACATAGAATATACAGCAATTAGAAATAACAATATATTCAAAATCGTCGCAATTTGAGTTACGTACGAAACGGAAATCGCTAAAATGATAAATAGTAACTTACCGTAACGCCACTCTCACGTTTGAGTCTCCCATGTTACGTCACCGACAACTAATTTCTAGGCTTTCCCGTTTTATATATAGCAAAAAAGCTATTGCGTTATTAAGAAGTTATATAGGTATGCGTAAAACATCGCGTCCAGTTAACATTAGAGTATTATATGCTTTATAAGCAAAATCTAAAAAACTACGGGATTAATATAATTGAACTCTATGTGTTACTAAATAATTATATATATAATAATAATAATAAAATATATATATTACTTTTCATGTGTTTAAATCTGGCACTATCAGTTTGGACATTTGTTCTTGCGGCATTTGTAATCAAACTGTAATGTCTGAAACTATTACGCGGTAGCTCATCTAAAGGCTTGATATCTCTATTTGTACGCGAAGACTGATTCCATCTCTTGCCCCGTAAAGGTAAGCCGAAAAGAATCGAGTAACAGAAGTGCCCGGCAGAACAAGTCATCTGCTGTATCGCACAGCCAGTGCCGACATATCAGCTTAATTTTGTAGTCAAAGCAATTAAGTTTCTGCACGGATGAATATATATATATAGTTTTTCTATAGACTATGTTTGCTAGAAGCGCCAGGGTCCAACGGGATTTTCAACCTGGTGCACAAAATACACAGAACGACCACATAACCTTAACTTATGGATATATGAGTGATATATTGGACTTATTTTTAATTTTTAAGAGCAGTTACGATCTGTATAGCTGCCTTGTTAAGTGGGTATCTATTTTCTATATTTCGGTCCACATGGGTTTTAAAATCACCCATAAATCGTGAATAACAGGATCGCTTGTCCGCCCATCTCGCGCTTGATTTGGCAGTCAAATAACTCCATTGCGACGAAGAATTAACTGAATTTTCCTTTTGCACGAACCATTTGTACACGCCGCATCCACGGTCCACGCCAGATCTTTGTCGGGAACAGGTTAAGTACCACCAGCTCTACTGCCGGATCTATCGCCAACACTCAAAGTTCTCTCAGTGTATCGAGAAAAACATTTTTGTTTTTTCAACACTATTGCAGATGGCATGCCCTCGCCGGCCACATCGTGAATGCTAGTGGTAATTTCATTTGTTTTCAAATACTTTCTGACGAAAAATTTTGTGATGACTTTGCTTTAGCGCTTTTACCTTGTCTTATCGTCAAGCTGGTAAATTCTTAGTGTTAATGTAACTTAAGGAGACGTACACGCCTATATTATGTGTAACAGATTCATACTGGATCGTTCCTGACCATAGCCTAATGGCAACATTTTATCGAATACCCTTAATTCTGGCCACAGTCTAATGGCCAACATTTAATGGTCAGTCCAATAATCCGGGCCACAGTCCAATGGCCGACATTTACGAATACCCCAATAATCTTGGCCACAGTGCAATGGCCAACATTTACGACTATCCTAATAATCCTGGCCACAGCCCAATGGCCAACATTTAATCGAATACCCCAATAATCCAGGCCACAGTGTAATGACCAACATTTACAAATAACCCAATAATCCTGGCCACAGTGTAATGGCCAACATTTACAAATACCCCATTGATGCTGGCCACAGTGTAATGGCCAACATTTAATCGAATACCCCAATAATCCTGGCCATAGTGTAATGGTCAGCGTTTTAGAATTTAGTTGCGAATGTCTCCCAACTTAGAATACCCAACAGGGATGACCCAACTGGGTTCCAGCCCCACCGTTGCATTGAAGTACGTAAGTATATGGAATTAGAACCCATTTAGGACCTCCTTGCGCAGGTGAACAGTATAAGCCGATTTCTTCCGTATATACAAACCGACCACACGACCTTGTAGTCACCCTATTTACGGGATCGCATAGACGGCACGAATCATGAATCGTTACGTCCAGGGATTTTCGTCATATTTCGGCCCGCACCGCCGACAGTTTTTAAATGATAAAAAGGGGTATCGTTATTAAGATTTCAGGGATGAAGAATCATCGAAATATTGTTACCATATGTATATATATATGTTGATTGTACAGCCACAAAGGCAGATATTGGTATACATATATATCTTGCATCATATCGTTATCATAACCATATTATTGTTGGCCATAAAGGCACTTGTTACGTAATTGATTCGTGTAACCATGATCATATCGTATATTTGTGTACCATTGGAATTACCGATTGACACTCACATGTATTTTTAGGCATACGTACGCAATCTGGCAGTCTGTTTTGAATAACGCTTGTTAACCATCTATAAATAATCGTTGTACCATATTCATACCGTATTTCCTTGTTGTTAAAGGCCACAAAAGCGCCTATTCCTTATCATTTTACAGCACCATGATGTATTGTACCCTTCATTATGGACGTATATTTGTAACTATCTATCGATGATTGTCGTATCATATTTTTGTCATTGTTCATGACCATAAAGGTCGAGTGTAACATCCTTATGTATATCATTGATGTTTTCAGGATTGTGGTTACATTTTTGTACCCTTGTAATTCACAAGTTTGGAGGTACAAATTGTCGAGAATAATTTGTTTTGTTTAGGATGATTTTAGGGAAAAAGTTAGGGATCTTTACGCATGTAAATTAGTACTTTTATAGGTAGAAAATGCCGGTATGGCGAGCTCTTGCCATACCCGACTCGTAGATATGTAAGACTGTACGAGTCCCCGCCTGCCCCGATACGTAGGAATAGCCCTATCCTGTGTGGTAGGACCGCAAAGTTTACTTCGATTTTTTCATAAGAAAGAGTGGCCGTGACGGATACCCGTCACGACCGTCCTCACGAATGAGGACCACAAAAAGTATGGCTGTCCGCACTAAAGAGAACAGCAAACAAGCAAATTTACTGAAAATATTCATAGGAAAAGTAAAATATCGCTTTACCAGTGTTCAATATTCACAACTACATTGGTAAACAGCGGTAACTAAAATTTCATCAGTTACTAGCGTTCATTTTCGCTGGTTGAGATAACTGATAAAGTTAAAGAAATTTCTGAAAATTTGGAATCAAAAATATCGGCTGCGGCCCATAATTCCGGAACCGTTGAGAATTCGAAGATTTAATACTTAATATTTTTTATTTTTTTTTCAATTTTACGGTCTTTCTAATGAGACCGGTTTCGTGGAAGTCCGACCCGGATCCACGGATTTATTGGTATATAGGTATAGACTTATGCAAATAAAACATAGTTAATTAAATAACTCAACGAATAATTAACACAAGTATACGTATAGGACATCATTGAGCTCCTTGAAACCCAGGCTTTCTTTTGAGCCTGGACCGGTACCGCAGTGGCCACTTTTATGTACCCCTTCCCGTGAAAATCGCGGAAATAACGCCCCGACCGGCGTGTAACCCCTCGTTGGATTCCCTTTGTCACGAATATATATAACACCCAGAGAACTGTACCTCGTACCCCCGGGAGCCGTTTAAAACACCCTAATTCTTTGCAAAATTCGTCATGGGCTTGCCCGGGAGCCCACCTTCCCCTTCTATTGTCCGCACATGGACGTATTACATATTAAATTGCTCGAACGGACACGCTGAGTCCGAATCCGAAAGTCGTATGGCACTTTGGCCACCTCTGAGGGAATGGCAACCTCTTTCTACATTCATTTTTCTTGTTTGTTTACACAAGCCCCTTCTTTCCGCTAACCCCAATCCCAAATACACACGCGTAAGGTTATGGAAGCTAAAGTATGTACTTTTAATGTTAAGATTTGTAAGTTAATATCAAAAGTTTATTAAAGAGTGCCGCCGTCCTTTAAGCAAATAAATCTCGATTAAACGCAAGCTTCATACCAATATAATGTGTGCTGCAGCGTCGTTAGCTTATTGTGGACGCTTGGCGTTTGTAAATATACGCTGTTGTACATCTATATGCTTCTTAGGTCAACAACGCAGTAATGGAATTATTGGAATTTATATAAATTTTATATAAGTTTTATATTAAGCTTCCAGCTTCTGAGTTTCTTATAAGTAATCCAGAAGACATTGGTATGCTTTAGAGATGAATAAGCCTGAGCTTAGCGGGCTGAAACGTTTAATTTTGCTTATATAAATGTGGAATTTATAGTGCTTTTGCGTTACCGGGACGATGTTTGTATAGCTTAATTTGAAGTAGTGTATAATTTGCACCGTGTTTCATATTAGTACCGCAAGTATGTGAACTTTATTTGACGTCTGGAGAAGTTGAACTAAGCACAGTTTCTAGAAAATTCTATTAAACTAGTAATAAATCAATTCGGTTATGTAGGATTTCGTATAAAATTTGGTCCGAAATTTATATAAAATCGTACTGATAATAGTTTGTTTTAAAGCTTAGAAATCGAGGTCAAATCGACCCAAAAGTGCTGACCAAGCACTTATAATGGACGAAATCCAAAAATTTCAAATCGTCAGTATTTCAGCAGATCTGCACTAGCTCTGCAGCGTTCAGTATGACTTCGGCAGTGCAGAGTGCAGTCGTTTTGCAGACCGACTCTGTCGCTCTCCAATAATTACAGTGTTCGTTTTTCGATTTACTTTCTTTCTTTGGCTTGGCGAATGGCTGGACGCGCGATGGACGTCGACCGCCGGAACGCAAGACTGTAAGTGTGGACAGGAAGGCAGTTTAGTTTAGTTTTATATTCCTGATGATAGGTTAGATAGACGTGAAGCTTACCAGATATTCCGTAAGATTGGACAGCGTTGTAGTAAGAGCACCCGTGTGTAGCGTTTTGCCTCCCCTGTCCATACTTTGTTTTACATGATAGCCCTGCCGTCCTAGCTTGTCCCGCAGATCCGCAGCTGTAACTAGCCACTCACACAACTTAGACGGTCGAAGTCATGCTGAACCTCCCTCAGTCGATGAGTTAAGGCTCAAATAAGCGCGACACTCTCGTATAGATTCACTTTACATGATTCCCTGAGTCGAGTTAGGAATTAGGACATCATCCCAAAACCGACCGAGGTTAAATAACCAAAATTTTTGGATTGAATAGTGGAAAGGAAGCTCCGTATCGTTCTTAGCCATTCATTTTATTGAGCTTCGATAGGCGATTTGTTTTCCGCGTTTTGTTAAGCAAGGTGTAAATGCGCAGTAGGTTGGCAGTGGGCACTCCCTGACAGAAACCCGAAGCTAAAACTCACATTCTATGATAAACTTACTTACAAGGATTTTGACGAACTGTATTAGGATGATGGTAGTGATCCAAGCTTTTAAATTGAGCCAAGCATTTTAACTGACCCGCAACCGGATTCGCGAAACTTATGTTTTGTGAGCCAGACCGCTCATTCTGAGCTGAAATTTGACATATCTAAAAAGTTCCTCCAGGGATTTGGCTATTTTACCAGGATCTCGATAGGGATCCGAGCTACTGATGTATTATTTAAAACCTCCGAATATCACGTCAGAATCCCTAACCCGACGACCCCGAAAGGGTCTGCCCCACCTAAAACGCAAAATTGAAATATTTCAAGATTCTCTCCAGTAATTTTGTTGAAACTCCCGCCGTTTCTTCATCGGAGTGTCCGCTAACGGACACCATTTTAAAACCCAACATTATCAAGTCGGAATCACAAACCCGACGGCCCGACAGGAGTCCACCCTTACCCAAACTTTAAATGTCAATAACTCCAAATTTACTCCAGGAATTTTGATAATTTTTATTGTACAAATAGAAGCCCATTAGGCCTTCCATTTGAGTCATTAAGCCTGGCAAAGCCGTGGCCCATTCAAAAATTACATAGAATCCGAACCCGAGCCGCGCAACCGCCGCTCAGATTTAGTTCTAATTGTATGAATTGTACTTCTTTCGTAAGTAGGTTTCGGTCTTGCTTTTACACGTATTTTAGTTAAGAAAGGGAAAACATTATTTTCCCCAGTGTTGATATCTCGCATTGTAAGCGTCAATATTTTGTATTTCAAAGTTATCGATATCGCTAGATGTGATGTCGAGTCTATCGGGTCTCAGCCCGACGGACCAATTTTTGAGAGGACCGTTGACCCGGTCCTAGTAAATCGATAAATAAGGTCAAGCACAGCCCCTGTGCAAAATTTCATAGAGAAAGGCTAGCAAAGTGGAAAGTTAATGAAAATTATAGGTTTCCCCAGCCCCTATAGAGTTAGACTTAAAATTTCGGTCGAAAACTAGGAAACCCGAACAATCTGAGGATATAAACAGAGCGAATTTCAGTTCGTAAATGTGTTACGGTTGTCCTGACAACCGGGGCCGCCACTGACTCGTTTGGTCGAGTAGGAATCGCTAATAAATTAACCCCGCTTGCCGTAATAAGATACTAATGTCAACAAATGGTCATATTATCAGAACCCAATTCATTTTGTTGATGTTAATCCGTTGCCCGGAATTCGAAAAATCTTTTGGCATAATGTGCTCCGAATTATTGAACTCTAAAACCCTCAAAACATTGCGCGAAGGTTGTCTAACCCAGCGAAAAAATCATCCGGGTCATTCGTCGCAAATTCTGCTACCTATCTCTATCGGTAGTGCTCCCGATGTATAAATCACAAGAACACGTCCGGAATATGCATCATACAGTTGGTGTCTATATTATAGTCGGGATTCTCAGCTAATAGGTGTTCAGCGTCGGGTAACACGTTTGATGTTCGCTTTATCAGAAATGACTTATGAGACTCACTACACTTATGTACTCTCACTACAAACATTAGAAACGCGTCGGGTCCGTGTGGACCTTATCATGATGTATCGCATGGCACATGGCCTTGTCGATGTTTCTTTACAAGATTTCTTCATAACAGTTGCCTCCGATCGCTTACGTGGTCACCCGTTTAAGCTAAAAACGCGTTACGTTCCCAGACAAAACAGCGCCCGATATAATTTCGCTTTTCGCTCAGTCAACTTATGGAACAATTTGAGCTATGAAACTCTGATGGTATCGTCCTTGAATACTTTAAAACAACAACTCCACGTCTCGCGAACACTTCCAGCGTATTGACAATTGTAATACTGCCCCCTTTATTCTCTTTGTCTTGAGATTCCAACCATCTATCCACGGAATATTGTCTCATATGCTAGATGTGCTTTCACAAGAATGGGCTAGCCACTATCCAGCGAAATCGTAACAATCTCTGTACATGGATTTAATTATCAAGTCTGCTGGATCGTGGCATCGTTAGGTGCGTTAGAATTGCGCGGGACGCTAGTATATAATGTCCATAAATTTTCTTGTTACATCGAAAAGGTGGCCAGTGTAGTCATCATATGTGGAGGTTGTGCCACGCGCTAACCCCCGACGAACAGGCAATTGGAACATGGATTCGTTACCGAAGCGGGTGGATAAAAACCAGGGGACGCAAACCAGTGACTTTTAATAGAGAGCAATAAAATAATAAGTCAAAGCACACTGGGTGGGTGGGGTCTATCTCTGTGCGTTGTGCTGCCTGTCAAGGTTCTGGCAAGTTCAACAAAACAATAAAAACAAATCAAAAGCCGGCAATTAATCCATATATACAGTTTAACGCTATTTACAAGCTTCTTGCAAAGCTATATACATTATAAACAACGATTTCCGCAGTTGGAGATCGCAGTCAATCTGACATGCGATACAAAAATCATCCGATTGCATTATATACTCCACCAAAGATACATTCCCTCGGGGAGAGAGGCCAGGTAATTCGAAATCCCCAGCTCTCACGTACTTTCCAGAGCAGCCATAATTTACCAAATTTTTGTTTGATGGGTTAAAGATATGTGAATTTTCCTTATTTAGCTAAAAATGACCAAAATTTTACATTTTTAATTAAGTAAAATTACAATCAGTCAACAAATTATTAGTGACCTATCATAAGAACACTGCATGACGGGATCAATTCGATGGCACGGATATTTAGATCGGTCTAAAGGATAGACTCCCGTTTTGCGAAACCCTGCTATAATATTTTGTTTAGACACTGAATCTGCTCAAATGTTCGCCAGAATTTCGGCAAAATCTGCTTTGGACAGCCGCGATCGTGTGTGCGACATGCGATCGGCTAACACCGCAGCCCATCGATTTTTTAGCGATTTGAAAACAGCAACGTCTAGCGGTTGCAACAGTTCCGTCGTATGTGGCGGAAGCTTGTACAAAATCACATAAGTTTCTTTTGCATATTTTTGGTGCCGTACCAAAGATGTGCCATGTGGCCGTCAAACAGAAAATAGCGTGGCTTAATAGTACCATCCTCATTTTGCGCTGGGGGGTGGGCGGGGGGGTGTTTTTTTTCTTTTTTTTTTGTTTTTTTTTTTTTTTGTTTGGGTGTTGGGTTCAGTGGCGTCGCACATAATAGTACTGTAATGAGCGCCAAACACTTAAGGTTATTAAGGATGTTAACCATGCTGCCCGTATAATCTTCGAGCTGTTCCGGAAGCGAATGCATTCTTAGTAAGTTCTTTTTCAATAAACGAGGTTTTGGTTAACCGCCTGGAATTTTTGGAGTTCGGTGTGACGGAAAACACAGTCACGAGATACTAAGTCACCAATATTTTTGTTTTATTTTAGGGGTTTAAATGCTCCATCAGTGCTGTAGTTCATCCAGCGCTTCGATTTGGATGTCTTCGATCATTGCATGGTTTCTAAGGCGGGTTTCCAACTAGCCGTGATTGGTGAGTACCTGTAGTTCTTCTGTATTGCATTATGACCAGTTTAATAGCAATACGCAGAACTCAAGTGTAATAATAAGCTTCTACATAATTATATTTCGTCTATATGCTGTGTAATTTTTATTATACAACTGTTTGTATCATCAAATTTTTAGTAATACCCTGACGTTGAGTAATATAACTATTAAGCCTCGTGGCATTTTAGTAGAAGTTTATTTCAACAGCTCTATAAATATTTCATCCTCCCGCAACTTTTATCAGGCGATCTAAAACTCGTAGACAATACAATATCTCTTGATCGTTGTAATCGTGAGTTGCCGGAAAGATTATTAAAATTAAATGTTAAGTTATTTTTCTTGGAATTTAGCAGCTTTTATTAATGTCAGCTACGCTAGAGCTTTCATTCGATAATATTCGGAACTGCTCCATTGCATCTGGTGATGAGATTAAGAAAGTTTTTTTAGTTTGTGTTAGACAATTTAGCTTCGTAAAGATTAGTTAGAAATTGTTTAATCTTATTTGTGGAGATGTAGATGTAACGGGACGGACAGACGGTGGCTTATTCAACCTACTCCCTAAGGGCCGAGTACCAGGGCAGCGGATGCTTTAATCGAGCTATGCGACTAAGTAGTGCACTTTCCTCGAAATTGCATGTGCTAACTGTGGAAAACACATGATAATCAGCAACACTCATAACCGCACAATGCCTGCATCATGGTACTCCGTCGTTTCCGATTATTCCTACTCTGCGACCCATACCTCTGATGTTTTACCGTGTTTGCGCGTTTGATTTTTCTTACCAAAAATATAAGAAACTTGTTCGATCAGTTTACTGTTTTGGGGGTTAATTGACTGAACCGCTTTATTACTCTACTTTAATATTATGAGTGCCTGCGCCACCTCGTGCCACCATGCGTATTTATGTGTATGAGGACCGAAAAACTAATTACATGTATTATGTACTCTAGGTTTGATTAAGCTGTGCCTCACCCAGGAAATTGTCGCAATTTCCGGCGATGATACCTGGACATATCGCTAAAAACTTGTAATATTTCCAATGTTGAATGTTTGATAAATGAAATTACTCAAATTTTATTACTAAATGTACAGCTTATTGGCATACCTTCAATTTACAAGAAATTCCACAAGAGTTCAAAGTTCGCCCAAGTAACATAGAACCTCTGTATGTTATATCATTGCAAACTGATAACTTTGGGCAGCGCCAAACTTCTTTTAGTATCTTCATACTGTGGACTTGTCCTGGATAAAAGTTTAGATTTGTTAGCGACCATTATATTTTCATGTTGACCTAAAACTAAAATCTATTCTGCTATTGGAAGCACACACGACTGGGTATTATTTAAAGTTATCAGCTGTTTTACAATGTCCGTCACTTTTTGTTTTAATTCTACTCCCTCTTCTTTCAAGCTAACTTCAGCTTTTAACATTAGTTTTTAGTAAACGTTCAAATTTCATATTTTTCAACGACTTCTATACTGTGTTCTGTAAAATTATGAGGCATTGCGAGGGGTAGTATGGTTGTAGTTGCTGCAGCTCTATTTTTGACATTGTTTTCATTGGTATAAACTACACGGAACCCCTTGTTTCTACCTTTAAAATATAAATTCCAGTTTCACTTTCGAAAAATTTGTGATAATACCTTTATATATATTTTCACAAAAGTATACTGTTTATCATAGAAAAGCTATTTCCTGTATTAATACTTGGTGATTGGGGTATATCTTTCAAACAGCAATATGCCGTACAAACAAGGTAGTGTGCTTGCAGTGACGGTAAACCAGCTTCTTTCTGTTTAAAATTCTGATATATACAATTGTGGTTGTTCTACAAAATTTTATAACGAGTTGTATCACTTTGCTGTTCTGCTGTTTTAATTCCAAAAAAAAATTTTTTTTTAAAAATTTCTCTGAACGAACAAACGCTGCCCTATACACATACCCTTTAGCCCGGTTCTGTTACACATAAAATGTTTTAGTGACGAAGTAATTTTGAAAATGTTGCAGGCAATTTCCGAAATTTTACCATTTTAGGTTAAGTTTTCACCAAAACTTTCAGAATATTCACAATTTAGTTGTTTGGTTTAGTTTGGTTAATTTATAATTCGATGAATTCTTACGATTGGGGTAAACTCGTCACTTGCATAAAAAATTAATATGGGTGTTCCAGAGAAATTAATATTAACACGGGGATAATGTATTGTAGTTGGATTTGCAAACTGGTAATAACAGTTGAAAATACTGCTAAAAAATCTGTAAATGAATAAAACAGTTAATAGCCATGCCAAATTACATCTTCCGTCCGGAATTACGTTACGGGATTGTTAAGCAATGACATTTCATTTATAGGTATTAAGGTACTAGGTATTCTATTTGGTTCATTTGTATGTATCTGTTGGCCACAATTATAAGGCATACTTACTTGTGTAAAATTTAATAACTCTTAAAATTTCAAATCCAAGAAAACAGCCTTGATTTCCGCTGGTTTTCCATTATCAGGTACAACAAGTGTTTTTTTAGCAAAACCTGATCTTAAAAACGTGCATCATGAGTATAAGGAATCCTGGATTCATTAGCATAAATTTTTAACGGTAAATTTTGGGATTTCTATAATTCCTAATCAGTCGCTCCATAAGCGACAGGAAATGCAATTTGGATTTTAGGGCTGTAAATCTGGATATTCATATATGAGGTCTCCAAACTTTACATGGTCAATTTTTGTAGCGACGACAATGGGCTGTATATAAACTAAAATCTGGTCATTCGGTTTTTGTCAAAATTCTCGAACTGTCATTCAAATATAGTGCTCATAGGCCGTTTTTTTCGTATTTTCTGAACATACCGTTTATCCGACAGTCCTCGGTACTTGCCTGAGATATTTTTGCCAGTAATACACCTTAATTCAGCAGGGTTTAGTCAGTAAACATATATGTGGAGTCAGGATCACAAAGGCTAATTTTAAATCTTGATAAATAGTGGTCAACTTTATTAGTTAATCAGTGCTGTATTGGACTTATGCATTTAAATATTAATTATGGTCCATGAATTTATCGCCTTTTCTAACTGCATTTATAAGGAGTGTGAAAAACTGCTTTTCGTTGTTTATAATAAAAAAATTTTTTATAACTATTAACGACTATTGCTTGGCTGCAACATTTTAAAATTAATGTTTTACCGAAGGAATGTGTTTGATTTCTCTCCAGCTGCAAAATTAATCATATTAATTGTCACGTTACTAATTTATCTTTGAAAGAATTAGGCAAGTCGCGGCCCACAACATCGGTGGGAACAAGTAATACTGGTAATACATCTTTGGAATTCATGCATGAAAGCTGCCGCCCGACGACGAAACCTTTATGTAACGATCTAGGCAAATCTGTGCGAATACTTTATGTTCACGTTTGTGTGGGGAGAAAGCATGGTATAGTAAAGTATTTTAACATAGTAATAAGTAGACCTATAATAAGATATACAGGATTTACCAACAAGTTAACATTGAATCCCTCTGTTAATTTGCCAATTAATTTTAATCTGTTCTTATACTTGTTTAAATACACACACCGTAGCTCCAAAGTGCCTCATCCATGTACTCGTTCAATAAGGCGGGCTGTAACATTACTAGTATACGTTAACTCACGACCTTGCTCTTTAGATAGTTGATGAACGTTATGTAGCACTATATTCGCGATTTTGTATTTATATATTGACCCATTAATCTCGACGTGTCCCATTTGTTATAGCAGGGTATAAAGACAAACACGTGAAAAATTTATTTCATATGCGCATAAATTTTAATACGTGCGCTATATTTTAGTCATAGCACAATCGTGTTCCGCGTTTGGTTGAAGATTTACAACGAATATCGACGGATTGTCTATCTGTTGTTTCCGTAAGTAAAATTCAGATATTTTTGGCTGCCAGTGGTTGAATATGTAAACTGCCGTTTCGCATGCATATTAGGAAGATAAAATTGAGACTATATTTGTGCCATAATTTTCTCTTTACCATTATATAATAAAATGATCTTATTTCATTGGACCATGTAGAAAAGTGAAGACATTCTTAATGATCCCCCGTTCAGCCACTGGCGGCGGTACATTCACAATTTTACGTTGTTTTATAGTAAAATAAGTTATATTAATCATGTTATGTATGTATATATATACTTCTTGTGCTTCACATGATAGTACTATGGCCTGGAGGAGCTCATTAAAATTGATCCATTATATATGCTGAAAGCTTTACCCGGTAACGGTACATATTGGTTTTTATCTTGCTAGTATTAAAATTTCGCGTGAATTCCATTAGGTACATATAATTATGTATACTTGCTTCGCTCAGACAGTTGTTTTATTTATCCACTATTATATAAATTAAGTTTCAAAAAAATTTCAAAAAAATAAATGTTTATGTAATTTTATTTGTCATGCTATTGATTCGATATAAATAGACGTGGAAATCATTTCGCAATGACAGTAAAGTTTTGAGATGTTAGTGTTGTTAATAATTTACGCATATTACCGTTAAAACTTAGTTAAGGTTACCCGTTTTTTTGCAATTATATTTTATTTTACTGAAAAAATATTACAATATAGGTATCCATGGGAAAGGCATTGATTGGGTACGTATATTAAGCTAATCGCCACATATATTTTATTACGTTTGTCGAAAATCGGACTTCAAATATTATAGTTGCTGCCTGAAAGCCTTACGGCATAGACAGACATTGTTCAAGAATACACAATAAGATTTGATATAAAAAATGTGCTGCTTGTCTACGTGGAAGTGCTGGTTTCAACAAATAGTGTGGACACGTTTTGGTGTATATGTGAAGTGCGTAACAACCACAATTTACATACTGTAATCATTGGAACGATTTCTGAAATGGATATTGTGTGTTTTAATACTTAGCAGGGTGGGAAGATCTGCTGAAGTTTTAAGTTAACATCTTTTACCGGTTTTGAACTTACTGATCATTAATTAATTTCATGTTACAAAGATGTTTAGCACTATAATTGTGGTTTATGTAGTTATTGGGCGGTGAAGATATTCTGATTATCTTTTAGTCGGCAGAATGAGTGCTATAGCACAAGGCCAATCGCAGGCGTGGAGTTGCTCTTCAGATTAACAACAAAGTATTCATGTTTATGGCAATTTGGGAGACATTTTGTTTTTTTGTTGTGTGACTATAAGCACAGATTCTATTTTATACTGCCTTGGCATAGGCGTTATTTATTAAGGTTTAAGTATATGTGTATACATAGAAAAATCACTTTGTTTCAAAGTGGTACAGTATAAAGACGTTTATAAAAACATAGGAATGTATATATGGGTATGCGTATATACACTTATCTGATATTACATATATGGCGTCGTAAGCATACTCGTTTTTAAACTATGCCATGAAATGGTATGTAATGATGTGCGTAATATATATAGATTAGATTATTTGGTTTCTATTAGGTGTTCCTAAATTTGGCTTTTTATACGTAGATTTTGCACGCTGCCAGCAATTATAGGAAACTGCCACACGTTTTCTTGGATTGTAACTTTAGTGAACTTGGATTTGTAAGATAAATAAGTTAAGTTTTTGTACTTTGTATGTATCAGTAAGAGAATTTAAACAAACGAGCGTATTATTTAGTCGTCTTCAACATTAATTATGAAAGTACAACAATATTTATTCTCACTTGTGCATAGCGTTATTTGGGTATAGATTAACCTATCTTAAGTGGTATAATTCGCCGCAAAACTATGTTATAAATGTTCAGCTTTGCTATGCTCTGCAATACGTAACTTATGTAAAAACGTTTGTTTTATGCTTTGTAACAGACGATTCGCCGTCATTTCTACAGTTTCGTTTAGTTGTCGTTCAAATACGGCTGTACATGTATAAAATCCCAAGTGCAACACGGACTATATACGCAAACTTAAGTATTAAATTTATTTGTTAGCATCGGAAACGCACCGTTTTCTGTCGATTGAGTTTTTTATTTTTGTGCGTGTATTATATAAGGTGGTACTATGTATACGAATCTAGACGTCATAATTTAATGCGTTTTAGCTCGTCCAAAGTCTTATAATTATGTATGTACTCCGCTTGGTTACATATCTTTGCACATCTTAATCCCAATACCGATTTTATTTTTGGTATAAAACTTAATTAGCTTTAATAAAAGCTACTTGGCTTAATTTTGTTTGTTTAATCAAAGAATAATCATACGTTATACTTAGTTCAACTTATTTTTGTACGCCTTATTAGGAATATAAATTATTTTTCGAATGATTATTTGTTAATAACGACTGAGTATATATATTGTAGCTTAATGTTTCATGCGCAGATTCGTTCGAACTGCTTGTGCTTGTCGGATATCTTTCCTTGTGTCACGCTTATATGTATTTATCGTCTCGTCATTCTTCGTTTTACTTATGGGTGGGTATGACTACGACTGAGTATGTAGTTATATATTCGCAATATTTTGTTCCTTGGAGTCCGTTGTTGGCACTATGATTTAGTTCTTGCATTTAGCTTCAATTATTGAGGTGTTGTCGGGATAAAGTTAAAATTATTTTTCTACATATTTATATATGACTTGTCGTTTCTTTATCATATATCACTGTGTATGCATTTGAAGTATAGGTCTATTTGAATTTTACGCTCTTTATTAGCTCGTGTGAGCACTTTTGCGATGATTTAACAGAGAATTTAGCTATTTGTCACTGTGTATATGTATATATGTAGGAATATATAAACTAACACATCATTGATCTGATACTGTGATGAAATGTTTTGTCCAGAAGTGTAGTCGATTTATTTTGTTACCAGCTGTTATAACTCTTTATTGCAATGCGTGTATTACTGAGAATTCTCTGTAAAACCAATTGGAACAGATTTGAGGGTCGTTTGTCAAAAATCGTTTTCGATTGGCCTTTGTAAAATTTAATTGCGAATATTCAATTGTTTTCACATAAAAAAATTAAGACACTAAGTTGCCTCGTGTTAGTTATTGAATTTTTGTGTATAGCCTTGATAGTTTCTCGTTGCTATTCTATCGTTGACCGAGTAGACTGAGTCAAAACATCTTGCTATTATTAACTTACTGGTACTTGGGAAAAGGTTGCTTGGATTTCAAAATTACTTTGAGGTGATATTTGAAGTTGTTGGAGCATCGGATATTTAAGTCAGCAAGCGTTCTGTTCGAGGCCTCACTTCAGTTCTATCGTCAGAGAGTTCGACAGTTGTTGCTTAGCCTCACTTCAGTTCTATTGACAGAGAGTTCGACAGTTGTTTCTTAGCCGCATCTCAGTTGTTCGTCAGTTTTATTCGTTAGTTATTGAGCGACAGTTTAGAGATTTGATCGTTGTTTGGTTGTTCGCTAGTGCTTTATTTTGTGGTTATCGTAAGTCAGTCTTATATTTTGGTGTGGTTTGTGGTGGTATTACCAGGTTAATCCTGCTCGTTGGCGGCTTTAAAGAGTTTGGACTTAAGCTCATTTGGTTTACGGCACAGAGGCATCCCTGCTTGTCGGTTACTTGCGCAGTAGCACATCTCGGCATTCTATTATTGGGCGATTATTGTGGACAGTCACGCGGCTCGTGGACATTAAGGCGGTACAAAGATTTTTGTTTGAAGAAATAAAGATAGAGACACTGCGACATGATGATGAGTGTTAAAGAGCATGTGCTCACCTTTGCGATATTTTAACAAATATTTTTCTCTTTTGTGTTTGGTGGATTTTGTGTTGTGGATTTTGTACGTACGTATCTTGCTCATCATTTCAGTTGGAGTTATTTGTTTGGAACCGCAGTATATACTTATACAGTGATTGCTTCGATTGAAACTGTGTTTAGTTCTTTTGCTGAGAATTGAGAGTGGAATTATTTGTGTATACACGTATAGACAGTGATAGTATTATAGTTTATAGGCTAGGCTCAGAGTTTAATTCAAGTATTATTTGGGGCATTTATTTGACTTAAGTGGTACATTGAATTAAAGGATCAGGGTTCATCGTTTTTCGTAACGACAGTCGGACATTCCCAAAAGTTTAGAGTGCTGAAATTCTCTATAAAAAACGTTCGTTCTATTGTTCTTCGTTACAGTACCATCATGATGTTTCCTTTTGAAAAATTGGGCGGCCCGCGTGCAGGTTACTTCGTTAGCTAGTATATAGCTCTCTACAAAGTCAGCAAGCGCTTTTACTGTTGGCGGAAATCCAAGATCCGCGAAGTCTGAGATACACTCTGCCATCTCAGCTTCTTCTCCGTCGTTGAATGCCTTTTCACGCCCTTTGTTGGATACCGATAACGTCTTACCCTCCTCACGTGCTTGGATATGACGCCGAATGCTTCTCGTACTCATGTGATATTTACTTGCCAGTTTGTTGTATGACGTGCCATGTTCTAGTCGCTCGTTAATAGCAAGATCGATTGTATGCTCGTTCCATGCTATTCTAGAATCTCCCTTCTTGGTATAATTCCGCATTATAGCAAAATCATATAAGTATATATACGTGTAAATGTATTACATAATACTCATATCTATGCTGAAAAAAGCCTGAACAATAGAAAGGACACAATTACCCCGTGGCGGGGAAATTGCGCCCCAGTGGGGCGAATTGCCACATTCGCACGTTTGCGCACGGGGTAATTGTGTCCTGTCAATTTCTAAGCTTGTAATGCAGTGAATTGCAACACCACATAACAATTTTGTGAACCGTTAAATTGCAAGCCAGAGATCGCTTTACGGTGATTCAACTCTGTAGTTACTCTATTAAATATTGTTACTGAATTTACTATTTAAAATATTGTGACATCGCAGGATGTGGCCAGCTTTTAGCACCATGGAAACCTAATAGCGCGATCAAAATCGTTGAAAGTGTGTATACATATAACGAACATATGTATACGTAATTTCGTGTAAGGAATCTTTTATACATAACTTTGCCACAAAGTTGAAATGGTGAGTCCCAATTACCCCAAAATGGGCATGGGTCCCAATTACCCCGGTTGACTATACCGATTAATCAGTAGACAATCGGTATCGGCCGATTTTCGGCCTAATCAGTAATCGGTCGATTGTTATAATACGGCCGATTAAGTTCAACAATCGACCGATTAACAAGGCTGGTTGCTTGTGGAGGGTGGAGTATCGCTGTTCTTTTCTAATCACAAACTGTTTTTATCATGTTCATTTTAGAGAACTTCACTATGCTATTTTGGCGTATCAGATTATGCGATCTTCTTGTGCCAGTAACATCGTTAGCCGATGTGACAATTTCGGCGAAAATATAAGTTTTCTTGTAGAGATAAAATTGTATCAAAGTTATTTTGTCAGATTTGCGTCCAACTGCGGAATAACACAACTAGAATACTGAAACAATTTCAACAGAAATTCACGTTAGATTAACCGTATTCACCATAAACTGCTCGTGGTTTATGGAACTGTCTAGACTGTCCGGATATGAAAATCTCAAAGCAGCTGCAGCAGTTTCTCAGTTATCAATTTAGAGCTCTATAAAAACCGACTAACGATGCAAAAAAGACTGCAGAATCTGAAGACAAAGCTCGGGAGACTAAAATATTAAGAACAAAAGACTTCTCTAAATTTTACAATAATGTCTGTTCGAAATCAATTTCTTCTAATACAATTCCTCATAAAACGGTCCACTACTATCGGATATTGAAAAATGTGATGCCTTACAGAACCATTTCTCTCAGTTTTAACGGTCAATTACCATACTTTCATCTCCAAACTTTGGAAAAACTTACTAACGTTGATCTGCCTGTCGACACAGTTTACAAAGTTTTGCACAAATTACTCCAAAAGTTTTCATCCGCTCCTGTCGAAAGACCCAGTAAAGTTTTGAAAAAACAGCCAACTATGTCGCTTACTCTTTGTACTTTATTTTCGTTACCTCCTTGCATGATGATATCCTCCCATCACACTGGCTTCAAGCCAAATTTGCCTCTCTTTATAAGCGTAAGGGTGACAATACGAAACCAGAAAACTATCGATTAATTAATTTGACCTCAATTGCATGTAAGGTCTTAGAACGAATAATTAAAAATCTAATACTAAATTACTTAAAAACAAAAGCCCTGATGCGAAGTGACCAGCATGGTTTAGTACGGTATCAAAAGAAAATTGTTAGTCTGGATCAGCGCGTTTTTGAACAATCGGATCCAAAATGTTATCATTGATATTGCTTCGTCGTATGTGGGTCCCGTTAGTAGCGGTGTTCCTCAAAGTTCTGTACTTGAGCCACCATTTTTATTATACATGAGCGACCTACCTGATGAAATTTCACTGTATGTAGATGACGCAAAATTTTTTCTGAACCCAACAGCAATTTAAAGTCCGATATATTACAAGATGACCTAAATCGCATATACGATTGAGCTGAAACATGGAAATTGTCGATTGCTCTTTTAAAATGTTGAATTTTTATTTTTGGTGCAGTTTCCAATACTCAACCGACATACAGTTTTGGTAGCTATAATTTAGTATTAGTTAATACCGTTAACGACCTTGGTATTAAAAAATTGTCAACTCATAAGTTTTCAAACCATTGTTTATCAATAGCTAAAAAGGTCACTGATCAGTTTCTCATATGTTTCTTACTTTTAATTGTCACGATTGTTATTTTCATGTATAAAACATTTGTAAGTCCTACATTAGAATATGGTTCTCTGGTCTGGTGCCCAGGTTTGCTGAACGACATTGATACTGTTGAAACGGTTCAAAAAAATTCACAAATCGCATTCCACACCTGTGAGGTCTATCAAATCCTCAAAGACTTGTACAATTAAACTTAGATAGCCTGGAGCATAGACGAATTTTCGCGCATTTAACAACTGGGTATAAAATTTTACATTCATATGTCGATGTTTCTATTCCTGATTTTTTATTTTAGTGATTATGTGGGTCCTAGATCAAACCCACTTAAGGTACCGTCTACTACACTACAAACTGCAAAATAGTTTCACTTTCGTCTTCCCCAATTATGGAACAATCTACCACCCAAAATAGTTACGTAAAGATCAGTATCGCCATTTAACAACCACTTAAAGAAACATGACATGTCCTTTTACCTGAACGGTCGACATTTAAGGTGACCATCTGATCCTTTATTAACCAATCAGATGTATATGATCAATTTCTGTAGCTATTTGCATCAGACAGCTCAACTTAAAAGTCAAAATTTATGTGTATGTTTGTCTATTTTTGTATTGTTGTAATTTCGGCAAATCAAATGCTCACAGGTCTTTTGTTTTAATTTCTACTGCATTACAAACTATTTGCATACAACGAATTATTGATTGCTGATTAAACTAAACCTAACTTTAGATTGTGTATTTAGAATATTTATGACTGTTTTGCAGTCGGCAACCAAACGGCAGTAGGCATTACTTCATCAGTAAAGGGAAATGATGCATTTCATGAGCTGACCTAGTGAACTGCCTGACGGTGTCGATAATAAATTATTATCTATGTAGTAGACATTTTTCTATATAACGTATACAGTCTTCTAAAATAGCACGCTTGTACAGAGGAGCATATCTAGAGGAAGTATGGATAACCATGCGATATCAGTCGTTCAATCGGCCGATACCGATCATCTTCATGGTGGTTAATCGGTAAAATATCTTATCGGTACAGCACAACAAATTAACATTTTTGAAGCTTTCTGCTGATTACAGTACTACTTGGCATAGGAGTAGCCAACGGGGGTCGTAGGGGTTGCGACAACCTTACTCTTTCTGGAGTGCAAGATCAAAATATTTAGTGGGTCACGATTTCGCAGTCTGGCTTCTCCAAAGTGAAAGTGGCGTGTCCTGGCATTTTTCGTGGCTCCATTGCAAAAAATGTGCCCCAATAGGAGTTATTGTAAAGTTTCGGCTCCTGCCGGCAAAATTTTTGGCTTCCTGAGGTAAAAACACCCCAGATGGAATAAAAAATTTACTAATTTTTTCACGAAAATCCCTTTCAAAAGTCAATAATTTCACTAATGTCAGAAAAAAGTGGTGAACAGTCAGTTTAAACCTCCAATAAATAAGTTTTGCACCGTTTGTGAAGCTACCTTCTAGCTTTCTGCCCAATCTGTTTTGGAGGGGGTTAATTGCATCAATGACAAATTTTTTTTCAGATCCACTGTTTTGGCGAATCGTTATGACAGCCACCAAACTAAAGGGTCGAGAAAACAATTTTTCGACGACCATCTCCAAAAATGGGGGTCTGAAAATTTTTTTGTTCTTACAGCCATGACCCTCAAAGTTATATTAAACCCCCCGCCAAAAAAAACCACGGGTCAATGTAGAAACAGATCGCGTCATGTCTGATCCTTTCATAAGGTGATATCGAAGAGCGTCATGCTCTTTTCAAATCATCATAAACTCTTGATATTGTTGCGAGGCTGTGCCGCGCACTAATCCCTGTTGATGAATACAGTTGGCAGTCGGAACTCGAGTTCGTCACCTAAAACTTTGGGTAAGCACCAGGAAGTAGAACTTGGTGTCATTTCGTAGCGTGCACCAAAGTTTTCAAAGCACACCCTGAGTTTTATTTACCGCTATGCATCCTAGGTCTTGGATCACTTTTAGGGCCGTCACAAATAACGCCAAGTTAAGCGTTTTACTTCAAGCTATACTTAAAGAATCAAATATATATAAGTATAGTCAGTAAGTGGTATTCGTAGCCGAAAACTATAGTATGAACCTCACTAGGAGATTGTAAAACAGTGCCAGAGATCATATCAATATCAGAGACGGCTGCTCGTGTAACATTTCGTTGCACAATTAAATTATAATTGTAGGATGTCGCGCCGCGTGGTCACTCCATGTGCAATGGATACCTACTGCTAGGGGTCCACCACGCTACCTGTGGGGTTTCCGGTCCAAACCCGCCCCAAAACCCCAAAATCACCTAAAAACCTCGAGATGGTCACCAAATTCTCTATTACCCTCCCTCTCTTTTCTCAAGTGGTTTTCGTTTTCTTATGTTATTGCGTTTTCTTCTTTGTCTTCGTGCTAATTTGCATAATCAGAACTCGTTATTTTTTAGCTAACATATGTTAGCGTCTTTTTCTGTTCTCTATCAGTATATGTTCAGCTTGCGTCGAGTGAGGTGACACTTTTACTGCTAGAATCTTGTTACTTCCGCTTTAGTATTACGAACCAGTTGGTCATAAGTCAAAAATACACATAAGTATATATGTTATTGTCATAGTAATTTACATTAATATAATAATTTCCTTGATAAAATTCGAGCGAGCACGAGCGTAACCCTAAAACATAATCACTTATTAGTCATAGATCGGGCCTTGCTAGCCGTCCGGAAGCGGGAACGTTAAAATAACTACAAGTATTAGCGTAAATCTAAGATCCTAGGATAAATGTACGGGTCTAGCCGTCCGGAAGGCTTCGTACAAACCCACATGGGTATTTAATAATTACTAGGATCCTTCGGTAAGCCGTCCGGATACTGTTGGCACTAAGGAAACTAATAGCGTAAACCTAAGGCAAAGGTTAAGGTATTCAAATAAACGTACGGGTTGGCCGCCCGGAAGGCTTCGTACAAACCCACATGGGTATTTAATAATTATTAGGATCCTTCGGTAAGCCGTCCGGAACTGTTGGCACTAAGGAAACTAATAGCGTAAACCTAAGGCAAAGGTTATGGTAATCAAGTAAACGTACGGGTCTATCCGTCCGGAAGGCTTCGTACAAACCTCAAAAAGGAATTAATTAATACTTAACCTAACACGAAGTAGCAAATAATGATTCAGAATAATAGTGCGATCAACAGTGAGTTTGAGAATTATATAAAAGCAGGGATTACTCAACTAAACTCAAAGTGAAAACGAACTAAAGCCTAAGCGAAATCATAGCGGTGCTTTTCCGAAACGAGTGGCTAAATCATGCACAATCAGAAAGGTGTAGGTTGTTAAAATTATAAGTCGTAAGTGGCTTAAATAGTGAAGCATAAAGTGACTTGAATCAAACCGGTGTATAATAAGTTACTGAAGTATTATACTAATTTTGAATAAACATTCTAACTTTGGCTGTCTTGATTTTATATCGGAACTATATCTCGAGCCAATCGAAGTAGTCACGCCGCAGAACCATAGAGATTAAGGCACGGAGTAATAAAGCTAGACACGCGCCAAGAAAAGATATACTATTCCCACCGGCATACTACTGGCCACGCGTACGAACCGCCACATCTTCGAATGACGAATCCCTCCCCATTTTATAATCCGATAGCCGTCATAATGAAAATACCCTCCACCCCTACCCCAATTCAAATCTTAACATGTAACACTTATCGCTATCGAAGGTTTCAGTTTGTCATATATAGACGTGAACAAGAAGCCGAGAAGCAGACCACAGAGTGCTTTTATTGGTGTAAGCTATCGTTGGGCCCAGGGCCTATCAATACGCTCGTTTACACCTTAGCGGCGATTTCAATGAGAACTAGTACACGATTGACACAAGTTAAAGAAAATCTACTTCATGATTGGCGAAATATGAAAATAGCTTTCGTTAAAACAATAACTACGATTATTAAATATATTAATATAACAATGCATTATGCATTAAAATAATATATTACAATATTTGCCCTATGTAGCGTAAATCAAATAAGCGTAATTAAAAGCAGACCGCATCCCGAGAACACAACTCGATTGAGTAAGGAAAAACCAAGAATTTTCAAAGTTTAGATTTGAAAATATGCAATTAGGTAGGCAGACACAAAAACAAACATTTACATTAATACACCTAAAGCACAACTTATATAAAAACAAACATCATGCACATACACTTAATAAATTTAATAATATATACCCATTTAATACTTATATGCTATGTACCCATTTAATAATTATATGCTATAAAGTATTTAAAATTTTACACTTCGACTAGCTATATAATTACATACAGTAAATTATTAAGATAAAAATTAGGAATTTCAACTTACGAGGATGTAGCAATTTATTACTGAGTTTTATTGCCGTTAACACTGTTGCTGCGTCTTTTTTCTTCATTTTTATAACTAAAACGGAACTTTTAAAGCCTGCTCCCTAATTTTTATGTATTTGTTATAAATTCATAGGTTCTACCGTAAACGTGCTTCATTTATTAGTTTTTGTGATACTGCTTTGTATCTTCTAGAGGCATTCACATATATACCATGTCACCGCAGAGCAAGTATCTAAAGTATTTTACCTTTCTAACAACAGTCTTGGTCTAAAGGAACATAATCTAATCTGTACCCAGCAGCTAATCTCATAATTATCACCTTTATTAACGCCTGCACTTTTTCAAAATAAACATTTTCAAAATAAACAGTTCCATAGCAATGAGCTAACTAAATTAGACGTATACCTCACGATTCTTCGCGAGTTATCGTCTACCTTTTGCAGGATTCCCTGTCTAGACGACCTCGCCAGCGCCCGGCTCCAGCTACCCCTGAAATCTCCGAGTATCAGCATGTATATATGATCTGTAACGTAGTTTTCCACATCTGTTGGGACATAATCACACACGAGGGAACGTAGTCGAAGTAACATGTTTTCTCTGATTCAATCAACTCCCTGAGGCACATGTACATGCACCTTATATATTATATATATGGCTTGCGTGTGTTGATTGACGCATGCTTGGACAGTGCCCGGGACGCTGGTTGGAATGTTAAACTAAGGAATTACGCCCTGATTTGGCACAAAATAGCGTTTCGATTTTCCCGTTTTCAGTGCTTATCAGTCGAGAAATAGTGCAGTAATTCGACGATGCCAATCAGTTATTTGTGTTATATACGCACAAAATATCAACACTAATGAAAGAAGAGTCGTTATCATCCTGAAATGATCATGGCGATACCCTTAACAGGATCTAATAACAACTTTCGTCTATCCGAAATAAAGGGGTTATTTTCAGTTCCAAAATGTTCAGGCTTAAACTATGCCAAGGACAGCGGCTGACATAAGCAATCTGATATGGATCTCATTAATACTTACCAAGATCAAGATGCCTCTTTTGCAGCGGTTAAACCACTATTTTTAATCGCCCAGGGCTATACGAAACACCTATAAATTCACCAATTTTTCTCTCTATACCACAGCTATTCGCTAAAATTATCCCAGGCACGATCCGACCGCGCGGTTGCGCAAAAGACCCGAACACCCCATTGCTACTAAAACTTTCACTTTTGGCACGCAAACCGGCCTCTAGAGGAATACCTGCCCAATCGATTTTAAATTTCATATTTTTACGAGCAAGCGACCAACCAGAGCGAAAGCCTGACCCCACTTCCGTCCACCCGCCTGCGTGTCATCTAAATCCTAAAAAAAATTATAAATTATTATAAAAGCTAATACATAATTTTCCTCGCGATGGATTAAGCTGCCTAGGCAATCTTTTCCCGGCCGCCGCGAAATTTCGTCAGAGGTTGCTGACGTGCCCCGCGGGTACTCTCTTTTTACTTAGCTGTCAGTATGCTGTGTGTATGCTCTGCGGCTCTACTAACGGAGCGTCTCCATATATATATGTGTGGGCTTCGTTTTGGCGACTCAACGGGGATATTTATGCTAAGCGTACTTATATACACATTTTATATAAATATTGCGAGTTCTATACTGTATATCTTAAAGTATATGCTTTTGCGAGCGAGCGTCAATCAATTTGTATCCGTTTTAAAAGTAAGCCGGGTCTTGTCTACGTGTTAGTTTGCCAATTTTTCAAATTAAACTCACATGAATGGAACCTGAAAGTTTTGGAGAGCCGAGTTTTAGGGAATAGACAGAGGGTATTTAAGCTGATCCTCCGATGCGTCATCAGGACCAGTATGTCGTAAGTGTTAAACACAGCGGCTATCGCTCTCTCTTTGATTTTTCAGTTTCTAAATTTTGTGTCTTCCAGATTATTGATGCTTCTTCTTCCAAGCAGCATGGGACGCAATAGGCTCCAAATTCGCTCCTTGAGTTGCAAACTTTCAGAAGGAGAAGGGGTGGTAATGTCTCAAGCTGCGCTTTTGCTGGATTTCAACACTGACTGGTTGTCTCCAGCTCTCTCGACGAGCCCGTCATTGTTGGGCTGGGCTCGTCGTATGTCCCATACAGTCACGCTTCATTATGGGACAAACTAGATACAAAGCGTACTCAAGTTATCTTAAATGCCGCATAAGTAGATGCTAAGCATTCGCAGAACGCAATTGTTTGCAAATAGCGTTACGCTATTGTAACTATTAGTCTGTAGTCTAACAACATTTTGTACATGTTGTCAAAAGAGGATGGTAGGCGGCGCAGCTCAAGTTTACTCATGCATGATATTGGACACGTACTTCATACTTGACATGTTCTTGTATGTGGTACTCATGTGGGTGTCGGGACGGGTCGGCGGCGTCGGTCAGAATAGTCACAAATTTGGATCGAAGCGTTTGGTCGTGACTGAGGCGTCGAAGAAACCGATGCTAGTACTCATACGTAGTTGCTTTAGCGTGTAGCATGAATTTAAGGGGATAAAGTTTTCCAAAGTCAATAGGTTTAATATTTCTAGCAGAGGCGACTTGAAATCCAAAATTTTGAGTTTTATTTAGAACAAAGGGAAATTTAACTTGCCTAATTACTTTCAAGGCTTATGAAGGCTCCCAAATCGTTTATTTGGGGTCTCCCAACGCTTACCGGTAACTCCATACAAACTTTCATTCAGGCGTTTAAACATCCTTGTTCCTAAGTTTCAAACGACATCCAAAATTTCTAACACTCATGGATTTTTACGCTCCACACCCTTTTAGGGACACTATGCTACCTATTCCACCGAGAACCGGAGACACGAACCCTCACGAGTGTACTCCGGATTTTTTTCACCATTTAAAACGAGAAGTTATACCACGTTTCAGACCTAAAGCGGTCTCTTCAAGGCTTCCTATTAAAAATAACCTTCAAAATTTGGTTTTCTTTAGCAGGCTGCCTGCCAGGACTAATACCTGATTTCGCCCCTGACCGCATAATACTGTCAGTTAACCGACAATTGACAATAATTTTCTGCCCCAATTTAGGGGCGCTACGTTATATCATTAGAATAAAGCACAGCGTATAGCGGAGGTACGGGGGACGGCTGCCCCCCAATTAGTCTTTAGTATATGTCTGGTATAAGGACCATAGCTTACGCTAAGACTAAGGCTTAGGCTGAGTATATCGACAACGGCATGGCCTGTATTTTATTTCCCCCAATCAGAGTTTACTTGGGCCAATTTTTTTGTGAAATTGAAGCACCAGAACCCCTGACATATATAGCTCTGCAAAAATCTCGCGCCGACAAGTCGTCTGACGGCAGTCCAACTAATGTTAGCATCGGCGGCGTTTCCTTTTCATTGTTTGTGTAAACATTGCCCGACATAAATTTCTCTGATTTATTTGTAAAAATGTTTATAAATATAACAATGATAGACCTCTGCGTCGTTTGTCTCGTTGTAAGTCGTGGTTTATTTTGTTGTGAGTTTTGGATTCTCATGTTTGTATGCTTTATAGGCGCTCTGCCAAAATTTTAAATTTTTTTTAGGATTTTAAGGGTTTAGGACATCAAAAGGGATAAAGGAAAGGGGGAGATAGAAGGTGTAACAGAAGACTGCCCGATGCAGCGTCGGAGCCAATCTAGCTATCAGATTGCAAGTCTTGGGTTTTTCTTTTGGTTGTCGCAACAGTTTGTTTCTCTGTGTCCTCGTTTTCAGGTTATTTTTGCTTTCGCAACATACCCAGGTGAGTAACTCATCACGCAGCGTGCAGAAGCGCCACACCTTGTCCTTAACTTAAATTTCCACAGTAACTGGTTGCCTTTGCGGGAGCTGGAGTGTTCAGAGGATGCTCCGCGCGCCCGTAAGTGCATGTGCCAGAGAGAAAGAAATGAATCACCCGTTTAACAACAAATAACTTTTCCTTCGAGATCGACTAGTTCCTCTACCCATCGGGCACGGTTTACATGATATACTTGTGGTAATGGTTAATTTGTCTCCTGGTGATGGTTAATTCAAGAACGTCGCGCGCAACTGCATTTACATGCTTTGGCTCCGCCCCCACCAGAAATAAGCTATGTAAATCCTTAGATACCAGAATTGCAGTTCTAGGCTGCTCACCATCCTTTTAAGATAGAAAAGATCCGTATCCTTACGCTCCAGTTGCTAGTCGAAATCTCAGAAATCATAGTCGGGGATCACTTCCCGGGGGGGGGGGGGGTGGCGGTGTCGTATTATATTTGGCCCCCCCCCCCATAATATTTTGCCCCCTATAAGGCATGATATTTGGCCCCTATGATATTTTGCGCCCCCCCCATGATTTTTGGCCCCCTTGAATAATAGAGTATAATATTTGGCCCCCGTGATATTCCCCCCCCCCCAAACAAATGCTCAGCCAGTCATAATTAAATGCTAGTCATAATACATGGCTCGTGCCTTGCTATTCGCTAGATTTGATTGAATTTAACGACATTTAACAACGAATGTATTAACATAACCTTCGCAGCTGCACCAAACCAAGTGGAGAAAATTTGGTAATATACAGCTTACAGCTACTGACAAAAGCGAGCTATGTGGATCAGCAATATGGCTAAATGATAACCATATCAATGCTGCTCAAGCCATGGTTAAGCGTCAGTTCCGTCTTTATCAGGCCTTAATGATACACTGCTTAGCCTGACAGATCTGCATGTATTGGAAACTAGTTCCAGTCTTGATGCGGCCCCTGTAGTGCAAGTTCATCATGTATCTGGTGGACACTGGATAACAACAACCGAGCGCGATAACGGCGTTGCTGTATGCGATTCACTGCCATTCCAAATGTCGGAAACTTTGCGGCTTCGAATTGGAAAATTGTATGAACATTTGGGTAGTGATAGTGGATTACAAGTGGCAATAATGCCCTGTCAGAAAAAGCTTATATCCATCATTTGTAATGGTTCATTATGTTAATGCATTCGTTGTTAAATGTCGTTAAATTCAATCTAATCTAGCGGATAGCAAGGTACGATCCATGTATTATGACTAGCATTTAATTGTGACTGGCTGAGCATTTGTTTGGGTGGAATATCACGGGGAACCAAATATTATGCGGGGCCAAATATCATACTACTCCGGATTTTGCTGAGGGGCAATTTTTTAGCCAGATTTTGTTGCGTTTAGACATTTATTTTTCTCAGCACAGGGCTTTGAGCCGGTGGGTACCCGAATTTTTGCCATGGGGTAGGACTTGGGGGTACCTCCATTTTGCCGGGGGACAGCCCAAAATGACGCCCCCCACCATTCCCACTTTGGACCAGCCAGCGTTTTGAAATAATTGACCTATTTCATTTTTTTATCATCATAATTTGCTGAGTTACCGCCTCATTATCAATATCATATTCTTATATGTACCTGAAACAAGTGAAAGAGATACTGGCGTAACATATAAACAATATACTGCACCAGTAACCTGAACATAATAATTGTTAAGCGAGGAAGAAGAATTAGACCGACATGCTATCTGCGAGTGGGAAATAAGGCCACTTAGAACCAAGAGATTACCTACCGGCACTGGAAGATTAGAGATTCAGCAGCAACATCGGCTCAGATTTCTAAACATTTACGGTTTACATTTAGAGCCTGAACGGTTTACATTTAGACGCTTATCTAAGCTGTTCACAAGAGACTACATCATAGTAGCATCGGAGGGTAGCAAAACTTCTTCCGTCTTAAATGTGCTTTGCACAGGAAAACCAAGCCAGCAAAATAACTGCCAGATGCATGAGAGTAAAAGGACACGGGTGCCACATACCGGTAGCGTTTGGTAAAGGAACGCACACAAACTATAGAAAAGGTATACTGGCGTAAGGTGTTGAGCGCGTGTTCTAGGTCGGCTGAAACTTAGGCATGACATGCAGATTATACACGTATGTGCTATATTTCTTTACTCCGTAGGATGTATGTTTACAATATATACAAAGATAGCACAGTTACTAAAGTTGTCTTTGCAATACCGTGTTCTTTTTTGTGAATATGTTCTCCATCAGTCCTGCTAGCTCCGATAGCGTAGTACATTTCATTTACTTTTTTTTCATTATAAGTATATTTTGTTCAACACTGTGTAGATAAATCTTGTGCGGACGTCGTAATCGTTGTAGTAAATGCTGCGCAGCAAGATTCGGCAAGAAATTCTTGGAAGTTCTAGATAAAAACATAAATCACGAAGCGGCCGCACTATTGGCTGGCTGGATGGAATTTTCTGAACCTTCTAGAAAAAATAGAATACGTCAGCCGCGACTAGTTTGAAAATTATGCGTCAGAAAGCGGTTGCCCGGAGTAGCTCTGCTACAATATCACAAGCTAATCAAAGTACTTATAGCCCCGTAGGCTATTAGGACAGTTTTCAAATGCATCATACTGAGCCCTTATGGTTTGTCACACGAGCCAGTTTGTACATGAAGTCGATGCTTTGATAGCTTTATTTTATTTTGTGTTTCGTTTTCAGTGTTTTTTCTTTGGTCAGACACAGGTTTGATTGTGTTTCGGCGAGCTTGACTGGAGTGTTTCAAAGCCACATGAGTCGCAGGTCTATGTTAGACGGACCCTTGTCCTTTGTGGTAAAATGTTAGTAATTCAATGTCCTATATTTTCTTTCTTGGCGAGGCTTTATACATTTTTGCTATTCATATCTTATCAGTTTAGAATATGTGTAAGTGATCAGACACTTTGCGTTTAGCTAACTTTACCGGAATAGTTTGGTTGTGGCCCGTCCTTAATCGATCATGTCCAGGCGGAACCTTGACATCTTATCATAAGAGACCAATGAAGACATTTCCCTTGTTTGACCTTAGGATCTATTCGAGGATAACTTTCGTAGGACTTTGTAATTTGACGTTAGACTGTAGAATGCCTCCGCAGTGTAAAAAGTACATCAGTTGTTAGATTAAGAGTTGCTAGATCAATTCCGTTAATTTAAACACCGAAATATTTAGTCATACATTCGAAAGTGCCAATTTGAGCCGAAGTAGGTTTAAAACTCAAGTCGTAATCAATCACTTAATTTGGTAATAGTGCGAGCAGAATTTACCTTTGACAAGTGCTCGTTAGTCTCCAATGAGCCGATTTGCTCAACCCCATAGCTATAGATTTCATGCCTTTGATCAGTTGGTTAGACCAGTATAGGTCACTTCTGGTAACCAGTACCTTAGCCGTTATGTGTGCGCCGTTCACAGAATAATGAATACAGCGACTGGAAAATTTGTGTTACAAACGATGAGTCGTCCATACTTTGTTACAAATGATCGACCGTCCGTATATCAGGTTGTAGACGACAAGGCGTCTATAAATATGGTTACAGACGATTCGTCGCAGGTAGCAAATATTACAAACGACGAAGTGTTTGTAATTTTCGCTATGGACGATCGGTCGTTTATAACATTTGTTACGAATGTTATAAACGACCCATCGCCCATAAAAATGTTACAAGCAATGACTTGTTTGTAATATTAGTAACGGACGATCGATCGTTTATAACAAATGTTATAAACGACCGATCGCCCATAGCAAATATTACAAACAGTTCGTCATTTGTAATATTTGTTACGGACGACGAATCGTCTGTAACGAAATTTATAAACGCCTTGTCGTCTATAACCTGACATACAGACGATCGATCGTTTGTAATAAGGTACGGCCAACGCATCGTTTGTAACACAAATTTTCCAGTAGCTGTACGCATTTAGTCAGTGAATTTTGAGTTATTATCATGCAATAAAATATAATAAGCTCCCTAGGTTGATTCACTTGGTAAAACACAATTTTATAAGATTTTTAAAATCCTGCTGGGACTAATAATAAAGATTAGCAGCATACCTATACGTATATATAGTCAAGTTTGCAAATGGAGAGTCACATTTCCAAATGTGGCTCTGTGACAGATTCGAATCAATGCATATACAACCCTAAAACGACGAACCAGATTGTTTATATAAAACAGTGCAAACAATCTCTATAAAGGCTGCCTGCTGAGAGTCGCCAAATGTCAACTAACAAGAAAGCTAACAACAATAACAGCAGCAATAATGTGAAGGCGCTCAGTAAAAGGGAGACCCAACATTACCTAGCCTAAGATTAGTTTAGCTATCACTTACTCAGTAAAAAACTGTGTTGCCTATACATCTACATTTACTAAAACTGGAGATCAATTGTGCTATATAATAACTGACGGATACGGATCCGGCGTCCCACGTCATTTCCGCCTATATCTGGCACGTTTGTTAAACTGACTGTGACTGACAAATGTGTGAGTCTGGTGTATTCAAATTTTCGATTTAACAACGACTGAGCATTTATTATTATTATAAGCCGAACATTGGCGTATTTAGAATTTTCATTCGGGTAGGCAATGTATGTTCGAATGAAGCAGTAGCGGCATAAAATATTTTTATTTTACACACACTATATTGTCAAATGCATCTATAAATACCAATGGGGACCTTTGGTGATTTTTGGGAGTACGAAAACTTTGGGAGAGGGCATGGCATAATGGCCCCTTTAAATACGTCAGTGAAGCCTTAATAGCACTTTAGTTGTTACTGCTGTTGACACAAATATGGCTATGTCTTTCGCTGTCGCACACACGACGCGGCCTCTAATGAAAATCCTCTTAATGTGTCCAGTCTCTGCTGAGTGAGATGCAAAGACTCACTGAAATAACAAACTCCTTTAAGAATAGCAATTATAGTGGGAAATGACCCGAATACAACCAATATATAGACGACTTTGCTTGACTCATTCAGTATAATAGTATGCATATACAGTTCTGAACAATGGATTAAAAGAACCAAAAGGGTTAGTCGGCTATCAAAATTATTAAATAAATTGCCTTGAGCATACATTTCATCTTGTTTCTTTGAGAAAGGACACGTTGCAGTGCAATGAATTTTAATGTGTATAAAGTAATGCGTTGTTCACAGGATAATGCGTACAGCGACTGGGAATTTTTTGTTATAATTTCGCTATGGACGATCGGTCATTTATAACATTTGTTATAGACGAGCGGTTGTTTATAATAAATGTTATAAACGACCGATTGTCCATAGCAAATATTACACAAACAGTCCGTCATATGTAATATTTCTTACGGACGACGTATCGTCTGTAACCAAATTTGTAGACGCCTTGTCGTCTATAACCTGATATACGGACGATCGATCGTGTATAATAAATGTTATAAGATATAAGAAAAAAGATAGCCCTGATATGGTTGGATAAATAAATTACTTGCAGATTGGCACAAATCCATACCAAGCAGATAATCTAAATGTTTTGCCCAAAGAAAAGTTCTATTTTAACCCAAGAAGGTTTGCGTCAAATCGGCATCGAAGCAGTAGTTGCATATAGTTTTCTAACCGTGCAGGACACACCAACCCTTTTCGATGGCGTTAGATTCTGTTCGATCACAAATTTGATACAGTCTCTTGAAGAAAATTTACACCAAAGTGACTAACTAGGACGTCCAAGCCAAAACGACAGTATTAGGGAAGCCTGTAAATACTGTCTTGATGATGAATACTCCCAAAGCTGCAATGACAGATGAGATGCTATCTAGTAAGCAACATATTCGGTAAATCTCAAAAATTTAGTAACTTCTTCAGACGAAAAACTTTCCATTTAGATTGCATCCTTCGCTATTGCCAAGCTACAAGTGACGCCTTCGATCTACAACTGCCGGGCTAGCTAGGTACGCCTGTTCCGAGATACCGTACAAAAATTATCCAAATACGAGTTACCGGATGCGTGCGTTGCTGTCGACACCGAGATCGCTCGTCCGGAAAGTGTGGTAAGTAACCAAAATAAATATATTTTATCCAACAAGCTTAAGGTAAAATTTCCCGGTGCTGATAACCCAGGCAAGGCAAACCCGCTGTTACGCCTATCGGCAAAAGCTGTGTTATGAGACTAATGCACACAAAATAAAATGGTGCGACTGACCCAATCAACTAAAGGATAAATATCTAACGACGACAGCTGCGCAAACAAATTGAGTAGAATGATGACAAGACCGTGTTCCTTTCAAATTGCACCACTTTTCCGCAATGAGTCGAGAAAGCCACCTTTAAGCCCTGGTGCCTTCGCTAGGAGAGAATAAGATACTGGTACGATCGGACCAGCGAAGGTGCCATGCAGAAATTTCCTCAAGCAGTAGAGCATTGGCATTCGGCGTCTAGTCAACGTTAGCAAACGAGATCATTTGACCTGAAATTCAACAGAAGAATGACCAAAAACGAGCCAAATATGTATTGCCCGACTTTCCTCAAATTGACCAGTGTTAATAAGCGCTGATAAGATAACAGGTTGTTTTGCCAAAACAATTTGTAAGTTTGCAATCAAAACAAGATAACCGCAAAAAGTGGCAACTTTGAGCCTTGCCTCAAAATTGCCGAAGCGCCATGTTTAGAATCGTTAAGGCACATCATTTCAAGTTCAAAGATTGCTTCGTGATTGGAAATGTTGACCTATAAAATAGGGGCCTTACCTTGAACACGGAGAAATAATACAACTAACCGAGAACATGATGTAACTGTGAAAAAATGAGAAACGATAAAATATGAAAACCAGACTACCGCCAGTGAGACCCTGCAAATCATTTCCGGGACAAAAATTTCTAGGCTTCATATTGGCACCGTATAGTAGGAGGCTGACGGGTGCAGCTGGGTAACCCGTATTGGTGATTGAAAGAGGTTTTTGTTTTTGGTTTGGTTTAAACCGGAACGAATTGAAAATTTTTCCCTCTAGTACAATATTTCACAGCATATTTGTATCACAGATTTTGAAAAATGCTACAATATAAGTAACGATAAATTTTTAGTGATAAACAATTTTATGTGCTAGATTTTATTAAATGTGCCAGGTTTTTCAGGCTGACACGTTGCCTAGCAGTATCTTCAAAATTTGATACACAAATTGTTTCGCAAAGTCAAATCGCAAATTTAAGGGCAAATTATAATTTTGATCGCCATTTTTCCCTTTATTGGTCTTTACAACCTACTCTATTGGATGTATACCATGCAAATACAACTGCTTACGTTGCAAACAGTAACCCTTGCATCTAGTATCCCCTCTATCACTCTACTACAACGTGTCGCAGTTTTAATTTAGACATTCTAGCTAATATAAATCTTGCATAGAAAACCGGATTGCTACATTGTAAAATGCCCCAATATCAAGCATATGCACAGACAGCGAATTTTTAAATAGAATATTTGAAATCGTCCACTAAATAGAAACTGCCAAATTTTGCTATTCAATACGAAATGGCTACTAATATTGGATGCACTACTTATATATTTCACTGATGCCACTCATTTACGTCAGCGACTTTTCACCATTGAAACCCTATCACGAGTTGCACGGTAGAGATGAGGTCGAGCGGAATTCTTTAGGCTTGGCTCGGCTCGACTCAAATTTAACCTGACTCGGCTAGGGCCGATTTAATTGGAATTCGGGTCGCCTTGGCTACAAACTTTCAACTTTCGATTCGGCTCCGTTCGTTATCACCTTATCTCGGCTCTGCTCGGAAAGCTCTTGGATGAAAATAGGATTTCGCATACATGGATACACAAATTGATGTAATCTAAAATATGTAACTAAAAGTGTTCCCTCTTTGAGGCTGTTAACTTTTACAACAAATTGCACAGTACTTTATGATCAGTGGAAGATATCTTACAGAATGGTTAAGAAAACTAAACGCTGACAGCGAATGCTACGGTTGTATAGCAAAGTCAGATATCAGTTTACCGCGAGCCGATGATATTAGACTCACAGAAGAGTATAACAATCTTTAGGTTTGCTGAGGTAGTGCCTGTGTTTCTTCGCGAACGATGTCATTAAAATGTGCTACCACATTAGTTTTGCACTATTGACTTTAGAGTCGGCCCATATTCCTGGAACGCAAAAATCACACCACACGCATGTTATTCACCATCAAACTAATGCTTGGATTATGTTAGGCATTGTTTCCAGCTTTCGACGACAATGTGCATTTTCCTGGGAGGGTTCGATCATAACAACTACGTTGGATTGCAAAGCAATTGTAAACACTCCATATACGTGACACTGTAATCGTCATGGTTTGTACGTATTACGTCTGCGGCGATAGTATTATACAACTGCATTGGAATAGGAACTCGATCGCACTAAACAGCACAAATATATACTTTAAAAACATACAAGCTTGAATAAAACCAGTATAACTGTGAAGCCATCAAAAAGGAAATTGAAACTGAGCATCTAGGCTACAAACTTCAAGACAAACGTGCTCTCTTACACTAAAGACGAATCTACGCGGCATAACAGAATTTCTGAATATGATACTCAGCACCTTTACCGTTGGATTGATCTTAGACAGTACCAGAGATTGATTTAGCAAAAAGAAGATTTCGACTTTGAATTTTTTTGCTCAAAAATAAATTTAGCCGCATGCTGTGTTTCGTTGTAGGCAAGGGTGGGCGTCACCTAGGATTAATACATAGCTTATGACAGGTACTATATCAACCTACTAATGCACTCTGTTGTCAAGCCGGCAACACGAATATTGCAATGCGTTCTGCCTCATGGCGATGTGTTATTTGTCTTTTGATTGCCCGTGCCTATTCGCTTCCCAAGGCACCCGATTGGGTGGTCATTCTATTTTTTCCTTATGGTCAGTGTGAGGTTGTCGGTGCGTACAGACATTGGGCATGACATCTTTAGGGGCTTTCCAAAGAGAAAATTATCGAGAAAACTTTTTCGAAAAGTTTTGGTGTCAAGGGGAGAAAATTGGCAACCCAAAAAATAGAATTTTTTGTCGTAATTTTAGTCGAAATGGACATTTGAACCGTATCGTATAATTCAGTCGAATGGTACCAAGTTTTCCACTGTATCTACAAAATTGACTAAACAAGAGCTGGAGGTACTCTAAGAAAAATTCGACAAACGTGCTTTCCTACTCTGTAAACCTCAAATCTACATGTCGTCAAGTAATATATCATTAAGACACAAATACGTTGCAGCATGGCACGCGATACAGTATCAGTTTAACGCAAGATTCACTTTGATTATTTACGTGTATGCACATTCACTACATGTTATTATAAATTATACTGCCCCGGCGCATCAAATTTCGGATGCTAACATAACAGTTACTCGCTGATACGGTCGCGACACCAACTGCAATTTGGTGTCACTGTTGCAGCAGCTTTTACGAATTGGTTTACCTCTCATGAGACATCTACAAATTGATGCACCTGGCAAGATAACATCCAAAAATTGATGCATTCGGCTTTATAATGTCAACTGTCGTGACCCTGTCAAAGTAGTAGATTGTAAAAAGGCTAACTAAAATTTGACTAGATGGAGCCAGTCCTTTCCCGAGCGAAAAAGTCAGTCAAATAATGATCAGCGTGGTCACTTTAACTCAATCATATTTAATCAAAACAAACTCACACTGAACAAAATTGGTCGCACTCGCTAAGACAAACAATGTCCCGTCTAAACTGTGTCTTGTCTTTGCATTCAACAAACAACAATACTATCGTCTCGGGTATGTTCATCGTACTTTTTCTCTTGTACAGCACACGAATAAACTTATCGAGCATTTCAAGAAATATTCATATGGTATACAGCGGAAACTAGTGCAGAACTATTTTCACATAAGTAGCGAATTACTACATTGATACATTTTTCAAAATGCAAGGAAATTATAAAAAAACATATAAGGTTTGACGTTGTCATCGATTTGATGCGACAGACTTGGTTTTTAATAAATTTCTACCCATAATCACTTAACATAAACAAATTGTTGTCAAATTTATATATATATGTATATAAACACCATTACATAAAATTTCAAATAAACCAGGTGTTTTCCCGGGTTTAAGGGCAAAAAATCTCATGATGCGTTCAATATATTGTTCTAATAAAAGCCTACGCAACCTTTGTGTACTGCCCAGATGTTTCTTTAATCGCTAACCAACGACAATGTTGTGCCTTGTAGCCAGTTCTGACCTAGCTGTTATACTACTTGTGATTTACTTTTTAAGAAGTCAAATGGTTTAGCGTGAGGTTTAATATCGGTCTAGTTGTATATTATGCAGTCGAGAAAGGGCAACTAAATGGATTCTTGGTATCTGTAGCCACATGTGCTTGTTGAAATCAGTTCCTCTATTTTTTTTACATTTTGTGTTGACAATACGCAAGTATGCACCGTCCATCATAGATTTTCTCTACAGCGTCGTAAAGTGAAAATTACACATGAATTCGGACAGGCATGCATAGACACATAATGGATATCAACAGATTAACTTAGATATGAAACGTACTAAGGCAAGGAGTTGATAATTTTGTAGCGACACAGAAACTAGTATATGAGTTTATAAATATTAATGGTAGGCAGTGTAATATCACAATGGGCTGTGAAACTTTGTTCATATTGTAAAACAGTTGATTTGGTGCTGAGAAGCAGCTTATCGCACTTTGTTGCGTCGTGGCAAGGGACTATCCTAATTTGCATAATTGTAGCTACTTTCTACTGCTTTCAAGTTGTCTGGGAAATCAGAGAACTTGTTTTTCATGTTTTCAGCAGCCGTTAGTCGGTGTTAACTGAAGGTTATTAATGAATGTTTCCGCCGATTGAAGACGTTTTCTTTTTCATTGTAACCAACGCCTGAGAAGTCAGGAAAAGTTCAAGCGTTCTATTTACGTTCCAAATTGACGCAGCTTGACGGCATCATCTCAAACAGAGGTTATCACAGGCTGTCGCTGACATAAGCGGGAACCTGTACGTTGACAATATTGTTGTCGATCGACCGACAACAGCAGACGCAATTGCCTTCTATAGTGAATCCAACTATTTGCCGAAATTTCGATGAACGTCCGCGAACGGTACTCCAACTTGTCGGATATTTGTGCGCATCTTCCGGAATGCGACGTTGGTGTCGACCATAATCGAAAGGTCACGGGGGATGACGGCATCAACTGGAACACGGGGGATGACAGCATCAGCTGCATTGGCGCTGACGACAGTATCGATGCCAAGACAAAACGCCAGATGTTGCAAGTGGTATCATCGGTGTTCGATCCGTGCGGGCTTATGTCACCAGTAACGATTCGCGGCAAGTGTCTCGTTCAGGACGCCTGGCGTCAACGCTTGCCTTGGGATCACACACTGCCAAACGAGATGTACGACGAATTCCAGATAGTCGAAAATGATTTGGCACACATCGGTGACGCCAGCATTCCACGACGTGTCCTCCCGTCGACCCATTAACGCGTCACGAAATCCATTGCTTTTGCGACGCTTCTTCCAAGGCATAGGCAAGCGTCTGCTACTTGAAAACGACTACCGGATCAGGGCACTTCACGATCAACTTAATTTTTGCCAAAGCCAGACTCGCTCCGATTAAAACAATCACCAATCCACGACTGGAGCTCGTTGCAGTTGTTACTGGCTGTCGACTGGCCAACTTTGTGACCAAGGAACTTCGAGTCGACATCGACAAAAAGCAGTCGTTTGGTCGGATTCGATGTGCGTTCTCAGATGGATCAAGTCAAAGAAAGTACTCCCCGCCTTCGTTCGGAATAGAGTGAAGGAGTTGAACGCATCTTCGAACATCATATACCGATTTGTGCCCACGGCATGCAACTCCGCTGATTTGCCGTCGCGTGGGACTACGCTTGACGTGCTCCGACAAAACGGATTGTGGTGGCACGGCCCCCAATTCCTCATGGTGGACAAAAACTTCTTGCCTGAAAATCACGACTCAGCTGCCGCTGCTGCGGCCAGTGAGCCTGTCACTGCCATTATTGATTCGGCTGCTACAATGACAGCAGCCGCTCCAGCTGCTATTGGCGTTGGTCTTATCATTCCGGTCGCTCTGTTCTCCAGTCTATCCGGCTTGCTATGCGTCACAGCATGGGTAATGAAATTTGCCAACAACTGTCGAGATACTCAACGAAATCCAGTCTCCAACATGTCCAATCCCAATGTTGGTGCACTGCCGACTTTGACATCCGCAGAACTTGCTGCAGCCGAACAACAGTGGGTAATGTACGTACAATCGACAGAATTTAACATTGGTTCCAACGGCAAAGTGCAGCAAATTATTGTTCGACAACTTGGATTGTATCGAGACGCCACGGGAATCTTACGTTGCCGCGGACGACTTCAGTGGGCAACATTGGGAGACGGTGCCATGGAGCCAAAATTGCTTCCAAAGGCTGATCCATTCACTAACCTCGTGATTGTCCATTGCCACGAAAGGTTATACCACGCTGGAGTGCGGCAAACGTTAGCTCAATTTCGGCTGGAATACTGGGTTCCCTGTGGGTATTCTCAAGTGCGGAAGGTCCTTCGGAGGTGTGCCGCCGAGTAGAGTCTGGTCCATTCAAGGTACCTGAAAGTCCACCTCTGCCGTGGCTCCGGGTTGCAAAAGGCCTTCCGTTTGAGCATGTAGGCATCGATTATCTGGGTCCGCTTGTAATCAGCACCAAGGACAACAACAATTCAAAGGTCTGGATTTGCCTATTTATATGCGCAGCAACAGAGCTATCCACCTAGAAGTTGTCGCTGATGCCACTGCGGACCAATTTCTTCAAGCGTTGAGATGGCATTGTACGGATCCACATCGACAATCGTTGCTGACAACCTGGTGAACAAGACGTTTGTATCGCCTTGTAAAGAATCCATCCATCCATCCAGGATTACTCTGCGTCCATCGGTATCAATTGGAAGTTTATAACAGTTAGCCCCCTATATGGGTGGCTTCTAAGAGCGATTGGTAGGTTCGGTGAAACGCTCCCTTCGAAAAACCATCGCTCGATCGCTCGACGACGACTGACCTTGATTCAACTCCAGACAGTAGTTGCAGAACTGGCCGCCGTAATCAATACCAGGCCCTTGATTGCGGTGAACGCCGACGTTGGGGAGCCGATTCTCACTCCATCTCACTTTCTTGCACGACGAGGACGGGTTGGACTGCCATCTTTAAAACTCGATGATGACACGACCTATCCGGATCGGTCAGGCGAAAAGGGCGACGCAACTGATTGAGCAGTGGTCAACCGGACAAAAACTTCTGGATGACTTTTGGAAGTCGTGGCAAAACGAGTATCTGACCGCTCTCCGGGAAAGAACGCCGCCAAACATGAGTTCTCGAAATTCCAGCAGCATTCCAGCACGTTCCGGCGTCATTGTGACTGTAAAAGATGCCAAAAAATCTCGTGGTCAATGGAAGCTTGGACGGATAGTTGAAGTCCAACAAAATAATGATGGAAATTGCCTTCGGCTTCAGTGCGACTGCCCTCTGGTAAAGTCTTGCGGCGGGCCATTAAAATGCTCTATCCAATTGAAGAAGATGTCCCCATATGCTCTCCTTGTCAACCGGCGCATACTATGACGCCTGAGAGCCGGCCTCGCAAGCTTACGCCTCAGCGTCGCATTGCAATAACATCAACTTATGATGACGAAGACAATAGTTCGGGTTCTGAGGAGCTCTAGCCACGCTGCAATCCACAATGCTAACGATAGCATTTGTTCGTATAGCAAGTAATTTCTTTCAAAATTTTGACTATTTCATAAAAATTAAATGAAAGATAATTTTGTTTCAGAATGCAACAGCTCATTGTCGAAGGCGACAGTCGATTGGGTCGATTCGGCTGTTTCACTCCATTAAAATTTTATGGTAAATCGACTGCCAACAGCATCGAGGCAAGGACCCAATCAATGCTTCTGGTGCAGCAAGCTCAATGCGACGAGGCTCACCTTTGCCTTAACAATCCATCTTTCCAAAACAATCCTCAAGGTATTGTCAACTGGGCAAGGCGCAAACTTGAGCTCAGCTTGGTCCTAAGCAGTATCTTCTGTAACAGGGTCGTTCCGACCCTGCCACGGATAC
>JASANE010006142.1:0-22819 GCA_030248225.1 Trileptium ribeirensis | reverse complement strand
ACTTGTTGGTGGAATTTGGCACTGTGACTCGTCCATTGAGAAACTCTGGTAGTACCATTTGTCGTCCAAAATTCCAAAAGCCCGCGTTTGACGGGCGAGATCACGCTGCAATTGAAAAACGACACAGCAGCATCCGTTGGATTAATGGCGACTGCGGGGGAAGCTATATCTCGGGGAAGGATCCAGACTGGTGCAGCAATTTTTTAAAGGATGTAAGCGACTCAGCGTTGACAACTGTAGAGTCGAGAGAATTCCAATGTTGCACTACCCGATGACTGTAGAAATATTTTCGGATATCACAATGGGGGATGTCCTTGGGTTTTAATTTCCAGTTGTGCCCCCGCAGTCCTTCCGTAGCAAAGTCGAACAAAGACAATATATTGTAATCCAAGTGTCCGTGGCACATCTTATATAACAAAATGAGATCAGCTCTAAGTCGTCTAGTTTCCAGGCGCTGTAATCCTAGCACACGTAATCTTTCATCGTAATTTAGTCGCTGAAAACCTGGAATAAGCCGAGTTGCTAAGCGTTGAACTTTTTCCAACAAAGCAATGTCTCTAGCATAAAAAGGTGACCACGCACTGGTAGCATATTCAAGTCTGGGGCGAACTAATGATTTAAATAGCAGCAGAAAATTAGTTTTGTTAAAATATTTCATAGAGCGCCTTATTAAATGAACTATTTTTGTTGCAGTTTCCGATACCTCAATACAATGTTTAGATGGTTTTAATGTTGTAGAGAACCAAACTCCAAGATCTTTGTGGCTAGTTAGGCTAGGTATATTAACGCTATTAATATTATAGACACTGTGAGGATTTTTGTTACCGTAGTGCATACATACAAACTTTTCTACATTAAAAACTGAACCCCATTGGTTTGCCCAATCATGGGCAATATCAATACTACGTTGTAGATTTGTAGAACAAAGTACGGGATCGGACGTATCAATCTGCTGTATAAGTTTTGTGTCATCTGCAAATTTATAGACTTTAGAAACCATGCCATTATCTATATCGTCTATGTAAAATAAAAACAAAAGAGGACCTAATACGGAACCCCCGAGGTCACGTTGACACTACTACTAGTAAAGCCACCAAGAACCACGGACTGCGTCCGATTTGTCAAAAAGTTTTTAATTATGTCAAGCAATTTACCAGTAACGCCATAGGCCTGTAGCTTCAGAATCAGTTTATCATGCGGAACCTTATCAAATGCTTTAGCGAAATCCATATAAATTGCATCAACAGAGTTTCCTTTATTAATACAGCCGGTCACAAAATTTAAACAATCTATTAACTGAAGTACACAAGATTTACCTTTAACAAAACCGTATTGGCTAGAACTAAACAGATTATTTTTATTTATATAATTAACTAATGCATCCCGTATTATCGTTTCGAAGATTTTTGATACAGCACTTGTAAGACTTATAGGACGAAAATTTGCTGGATTATTCAGGTTACCTTTTTTATGTATAGGTATAACATTTGCTATACGCCAATCTGAAGGGATTTCTCCACTATCGATAGCCGACTGAAAAAGGTAACATAAATGTGGTGCAATAATAGAAGAACATTGTTGCAGCATGCTGTTTCTAACACCGTCAGGACCTGGTGCTGCGTCAGATCGGGATTTTCGTATGACCTTTATCACGTCAGCCGGGGTGAAGATTACGTTAACAATTGAATTATTAGTTTTCATATCAACCACTTGGGAATTTGGCACATTTTCGGAGAACACTGATGCGAAATACTTGTTGAAAGCCTCAGCAGATTCAAGTGGATCCTGAGTTTTATTACCTGCTGCATCAATTATGGACGTTACTGTCGGGCGACTTTTTATTTTAGAGTTTATATACGAACAGAAACGTTTAGGTTGGTGTATGATTGTATTTGAAAGCCGCTTTTCATACTTATACATAGATGTTTTGCACTGCTCAAAAGCCTCCTGCGACGCCGCTTGGAATCTGCGCCATGATGCAAGGGTACGACTACGCTGGTATTGTCGGTAACAGTTTTTCTTGACTTTTAGTGCTGACCAGCACTGGGCATCTGCCCAAATGGGACGACGGATTTGCTCGTTGATTGGGACAGTACTGGAATGTTTCTGATACGTATTAATTAACAAATCTCGTAAAAATACCCATTGGTCATTTACATCACCACTCAAAGGAAAGTTAATCAAAAGGGAACCAAGCTGTCGTCTAAAATTTGACCAATTTGTATTTCGATATCTGGTTTTAAGCTGATTAACAGTCTTTTTGTGGAAACAAGAAACATCGAAAAAGACTCCCAGGTGATCAGAAATGCCTGTACCAATTTTTACGTTACGTATTAAGTACTGCTCATTACTAAAAACTAGATCTAACACAGACCCAGCACGAGTTTCATTTGTTACATGTTGAAAGAGACCAGCATTTCTGATAGCCACGATGAAATCGTCACACTGCTTTGGCCACGTCAAGTCGTCCCAATTTACTAACCTCTGATTAAAATCGCCTGCCAGCACCACAAAATCATAATTATATGAGTCCAGGTTACTAATAATTTCATATAAGCGAGAATTTTGTTCACTGGTGTTAGAATCAGCTCGGTAGGCACAGACAGCTAATAGTTTGCTGTTCCCAGCTAAAAAGATAGAACACGCTACTATGTCGTCGTATTCAGAAAAGTCAATTTCGCAAGCATGTGAAATCAGGTTTGAACGTACATATATAATTACTCCTCCGCCTCTACATGTTGACCGATCGGATCTGTACATATTATAACCACCTAAAGTTAACTCACTGTCCATTATATCAGAAGTACCCCAAGTTTCGCAAACTAAAATAATGTCCAAATTGTACTCACTTTTTAAAATTTCTAGCAAACAAATTTTATTACGCAAGCTTCGAGCATTAATTAGTAGACAGTTTAAACAATTAGATCCATTGTAATTTGGCGTAATTGTAGACCCATTAACTACTACTGATGTTGTCGGTCCCCCGACGCTTGTGATTTCTCGATGCCAATCTGCACGATACGTTTTCGAATAATCTTAAAAGACTTTCCCACGTTCTTTGGATCATTTCTAGCCGCGATCAGTTGCTTTCTGAGAGACTTTTCAATCTGACGTTGAACTAAGGTTAGATCTTCATTTATGCCAATTTTTAAACCATTATACGGATTTTTAGCTAGATAACCAATTTTCCCAAAAAGCGTTGCTTACTATTAACCGAATCAAGGATAACCTTCAGTGGCCGAGGTCGAGTAGGCGTATTTGACACCGAGGCTCGTCCCCGACGTCCTAAACGGAAAATGAAACGAATTTCGAAGTTTCTTTCAATACCTAGGTATTGAGCCAAATTTGTGATAAAATCGGTATCTGTATTTTTACGTGTTTCTGGATCACTAGCATCAGATTCCGGTACCCCAAAAATCATTATGTTGCACTTTCGCTTTTCAATTTCTCCTAATTCGTTGACCACTGCTTTTGTAGTTTCAGCTACAATATTTTGACCAATGGGGCTGTTTGAATTTTCGCAACCAACGGAGTGAGGCTTGTTGTCTATCGCTTCAACCTTTCGAGCAATGATTCCAATTGAATTTTAAGAGACTGACAGGTGTCGACTAAACATAATGCATTAGGTCGGCAAGGTAAACAGTACCACATTACCTGTCGTTGATCGCGAGGCTTTGTAAGCTCCTTCGCCAATGCAGTTGATACGCCGGAACAAGAACGGTGATGAGGTCGCTTGCAGAAATCGCACGTGAGCTTAGTATCGATGTCTGAGATTACGGCAGAGCACTCGACACAATGCGTTGCATCGATACCATCAGTGACGGAATTACGTGTATTAGTCATAATGCAGCAATATTATCAGGTATAATAATAACAATAATAATAACAACCTGAATGCAATATCAGAAACGCAATGCAATGCAAACTTATCAGAAAAAATAAAATAATAAAGCAAATACAAAAACTTAATACTGAAGATCTGATTGCCTAATTTGTAAGGAAAATTGTTTTATTTTAACCGTAACATAATGTAGTTCAGAAACGAATTCGTTTGGACCATCGAGTTCACACTATAAAAATAGACATGGCCAAGAATAGTAAGACACAAACAGTGAACTATATCTTAAATGGTAATATGTTTCATCCTTAGTGCCTATAATTCTGTGGATTTCATAATGCAAAATTTCGTATTGTTTTTTGAACTTGGCCCACTACACGCCAGCGGTTGTTTGGGAATGATGGTATACGAAATATTTTGTAGTACCTACTTTGATGGATTTGTCGTCTGAACAAGTAACCAATTTTTCCGAACATGGTGAAAATTGAACGCATCGCACTGTACTGGAATGGGCTCGAAATACGTTTGATTCGCCTTTACTAAAATCCAATTACCAAAAACTGATATACACACATTTTTGTATGATATACAAAACATTTTACGGCAAAAATATAGATAAATAATATTGTGATCGATACTAGTATGCCTTGATTATACAAGCATCGTAGTTAATTGAAAATAACGCAGCGGACGAACTCTGGGAACCCAAATGGGGTATCCATTGTTATTCTCTCGGAACCCAACTACGGTTATCCATTGTTCTAATTAACTTTATTATGAGTTAAAGTATATACCGTAATTATGTAGTTATACAGTTTGTGATTTGTTACTAGCATGATACCGCAGTTCAAATAAATAACAGACAAACAGAATCTCTCGCAAAAGGCTCCATAGCAAGGAATTTGTGCAGTTGAAACGTGGCTTATATGCCCCATGGTCACCTCCTGATATGTGTCGAATACGCAGAACGAATGACAGTCTAGAATTCAAATTCGTTCCTTTCGAAACAAGCAATAATTGAAAACACTGGGCCGCATGGTCAGGCTTGAAATTTGCTCAAAATAACACAATTTTATTAAACACAGCTGATAACAGCATTCCGCCACCCAATTTAAGCGACGATAATAGCATAGCACGACTCCCTCAAAAACTTGTTTAAGTATACCATAAAATCTTGATATGCCATAAAATCATCATATTATGTTTATCATATTATATTGTACGAATATCTCCAATATTTGAAGTTTACATCAACATCAGAAACCATACTTACTATGCAGGGGTCCACAGTCGCACAGTACAGTCAGTCGAACACGATGCTACACGATCGCACTGCGGTGAAAAGTCAACACCAACGACGTCTCCCTGTAAATAATAACACAAATAAAAACTAGCCGCTTGTCAACATAGCGAATTCTCAAAACTAGCCGCTTGTCAACATAGCGAATTCTCAGTTTGGCACGTACACATCTATATTGAGCATATAAGCGAAAACCCATTCGGCGGCTTTTCGGGCACAATGGTAGTATCAGGCTGCGCGATTGAAATATAACTTTCAAATGAGCTATTGCGCGCATCAATCCGAACAGCCAAGGCTACTTATGTGTTTCACCCTAAAAACTAAAAATGGACTTTGTCAAATTGCAATAACTACATAAGGTTATGAGAAAAAAATAAGACAAGAATAGAAAAGGTAAAGTATTTTTGAAATTTTGAATGTAGTGAACGAGGTGAACGATTGCTGCTACAATTTTAGTTCGGAAATATGACAATGTCCGTTATTGCTTTTTAGGATGATGTGAACTCATTTAAGTGATAACATATTTGAGATCTTGGAATTTCTATTTGAGTCTTTTAGTTCCGCATGAAGCCCAATTACAGCATCTTCCCTCCGAAAGCCGGTCCAAATGGTCTCGGGACGGTTCCTGACGCGGCCCGAAAAACCACATTTATTATATATGAGTGTATATATCTGAGTCAGATTTGGCGCATTTATACAGCAAATAAGCTTCTATAAATAAAACTGTATATAATGATTTCGTACGCTGCTGTTAGGGTTTACGACTTATTACGACCCCCCTTCGTTTGGGTTAAAAATTTTTAAATGGCCCAACGATACCCAATGGTCCAATATATACTAAAACGGCAATATAACTTGATCTATGTGGAGTCTCATTTTATAAAGCAGTTCATCCTCTATATCTGCACAAGGATTGCAGCTATTTTCATTATTTACACTGCAGGATTGTGTCTAAATGTGTTTGAATAGGCCGTCGAGACCCAAAATACACGGAAACAGCAATATTTGCGCAACTGCTAGAGCTATATGAATCTTTTTGGTTTTATTTTATAGAACAAGTCATTCTCCATTCGCAATGCGAACTACAAACCCATCTGTTTGCGGGAACGTATCCCAATATTTAAACAACATGGCTGATATTCGGCTCATTATGTAAGTTGATGCGGAGTACAAAATTTCATTATGCAGCACGAACAGGAGGCACTATAGTTCTGAACCGGGGGAACCTTGCTTGCTCTACAAAATGAATCTGACTTGACTGAGGTATTTGCAAATGTTGTCGAGTTACGGTCAATAACTTGTTTTGCCGGACACCATTTAGACCCGTCCCCATTCAATCAAGTTTTACGGAGGCGAGGAGTTGGAATCCGTTTTGCCCCCAGCTCAAATAGAGATTTCAATCTTTCGTTTAAGGTATCGTGCAAGAGTATCCGTTGCAGATCGGTGTTATGAATATCACAAGAAAAAAATCGGAAAACCTACCATCCTCTAAGTTTCACCAAGTAAAAAGTAGCAATCCTTGGATAACACTCTTCAATTGAATAATATTTTGATTTATGTTCTATGAAATTTCAACCGTTTACAACTTAATCCAAAACGTTACATTAGTAGCAGCGAAAAAAATTCCAATTCGTACATCTATGTGTTATTTTTTCGAATATAAATATTTATTCTGAAACAGTCACCGGGATAAAAATACAAAATTGCATGTCAGACCTACCTTATGGCCTTGATAAATATACGACCGTGTCTGCGGCTTAAAATTCCATATTCTCATACAACAGTCAGATCCAACGGATGCTGAAACGATTACAATTTTAAAAGCAATACTAACACTGCTGGCAACAATGATTGTTCATATCGCTGTGTCTCCCACTCAAATTATTTGTCTCAAATGTGGAATGTCACGATGACGTACCAGATACTTATCTTACAGAGTATTATACCGGAACATCTGTCATGGTGTGTGTTTCGGTCAAGCTGATGTGTCAGATATCTTACAGAATATATCGCAACATTGCTCACGATGGTGAGTTTGGGTGAAGTTTATGTGTCAGATATACCGTTCACGATGGCGGTATACCGGTCGTGACGTGATATACGTATTACAAGGTGCAACGGAACACCGGTCGCGGAGGCGCGCGGCAGTTTACAGGATCAATTTTTGGCTCGTGCTGGCTGGCGAGAAATATGCGATGAGCAGTGACCTTTACCTAAAAGAGGACCCCCGTAATTCTTGCAGGACGACCGACAAACGAATGATCCTACACATGATGACTAAATGTTGTTTCGGTACAAAATTAACACCGAATCGGCGGAAGTATTCCCGATTTCCATATTCTGGCTAGTCCAAAGTGGGGGGAGGGCCGGCATTTTCGGCTGCCCCCCGGCTGAAAACCCCCTGCTGAAAAAAATTAATGTTTGAACGCGACAAAATCCGGCAAAAAAATTGGCCCCCAGGCAGGTAAGCCGGCGGCCCCGGCTATAATTTCCGAGGTTTGAACTAGCCAGATATTAACTAAAAAAATTTGTAGTTCAAGCAAACGCCTGTCATACAGTGTTGGTACAAACTAGAATGCAGATAAAACGTGCAGTGGGGTGCAATTCATAGGTGTCCAAGGCTCGTTGGCTTGCGGGAAACCAAAAATTTTACAATGTACCCGGTTTTTCCGTAATTTATTTGTAATTAGCAACTTGGGGAGGGGCGGAAGCTTTGACAGTTATTCAGGAGCCGGTTTGGACCTTAGAGAGGGCCTATGGCTCAATGTATAATTATTAGAACGTGATCCCTATTCGTTTCAATCAACTATTCGTAAGATTCATACGATAACGTAAATTTTAACTGAAATCATGAAGGGCAATTAACCAAGTTATTACTTCGACAAAAGGACTTCACTGAATACCATAAGTTTCTCACCAAAGGACACAGGCAACCAATGATGTTTGGTGGAATCGACAGACCCATTACCACGTTCAAAAGGATATTAGTTAAACTGTAGGCTGATATGCGACGCCAAATTTACATCGAGATTGCCGCAAAATTAACATGTTTGAAATATTCGGTATATATACATCTGCGCATTACTTAAGAGAATGAGGAATAAGAAATTTGAACATTACTGGACATTATGAACATTATCGCAACAGTTAATGTCGTATATATATCAAAGTATATTTTTGAACAAAATTTGTAACTAAGATTCCTCCAGCCTACGTTGCATACGAATCTGTACCTGAATATTGAACCACCAGCCCCGTTAAAACAATCCGTACACAGATTAACTAGCCTAAAATGTTTCGAATTAATTGCTAGATGAAAAATAACACTAAAACGATAATAGTTTGCACCAGGAATGTAGTCATAAAGTGAACACCCCCACCAGAACAAAATTTCGATATAGTATTCTTAAACTACGGAGTGGCCGCTGCTCATTTGTAGTCAACACCCATAATTGCATGAATTGATTGTGGTTCCTCTGCTTAACTGTTGAGTGAGTGAGTGCTATTTTTTATCTAAGTACAGCTGCAAAAGCAAGAGTATCTGCGAAATGGAGATGAAACTTTATTTATAAATGGTGATAAGAATTAAAAACGGGTTCACCAACCCCAAATCCAACGGTTAAAACTTGAGTCAAACACAGAAAACAGTATGGAGCGTTAATCCCTCCGTGTTGTGGTGAATGACAGTGGTTTAAAATGTAGTTTGCTTTGCAGGATTAACATAATATGGAATTATTGAAAAGAAGAGAGCGAAGCAAGCAAAGTTTTCGCTGAGGACGCTAAAGATAAAATCGTGAAAATTTGTATTTTCGTCTATTTCTGTCATGCGTAACTATTCTTAGGGCAAATAGACTTCGATAAATTTTATTGACAGAAAAGGTTATGAGAATGTGCGCTTTAGTTGAAGGTCCGGTCCGATTTTTGCGGTCAAAAGAGCGAAAAACAGGTTTTTAAGGGTTCTTTGTAAAATCTGGCCATGTGGGTACCTACCACAGTATTTGGCACCCCATATCTCGCTATACGGGCTTGTATGTATACAGAGATCACAATTCGAGTTCTACAACTTTGCAGAACAACACTTTTTGTGGGACCAGACACCGGGAATCTGTTCGCCCGAATATGGTTCGTCGATCCTTTGCCAAAAACATTGATTTTTCAAGTTCGACATGATATTGCATGTTTTTGCGTTGCAACCAGTGTATTAGGTTACCAAGCATGACGAATACGATAGCTTCGAAATCTATACTTCAGCTTGACTATATTATACCTTTTCATGCGGTTTCAAGGGTTTCTACGTCGGCGAACCCGATTTCCAAAATGCAGTGTTTTCATTAGTTTGGTTATGTATTGCGTGCAGGCATCAAGAATGGTCTATATATAGCAATTTCTGAACATTGAATACAATATTTGGCTATACAGAGTACACCACGTCTATTTCATGCTTTTTCATAGGTTTTTAATGGGTTTAGGGTCAATGAACGCGATTGCCAGAATCTATTCTGTATTAAGTATCTTGGTTATGTGTTGCGTACAGGGAATCAAGAATGTTTTATATATAGGTTTTCGGTACGCTGGATACGAGGGTTTGGGTATCTAGAGACAAATACGAATACTTCGTGCGTTTTCAGTTGTTGAGCGAAGCGTTTTTATTTTCTGTCTGGAAGCAAAAAAGTCGATGTCCGTTAGTCTTTCATGGATCTCAAGAACAAATGAACCTATTTCAAAAAACTTTTTTTGTTTGAAAGCTTATCATGTGAGGATGTGCACCTGATATTTTAGAAGTTTGGCAACTTGCCAATTTTATCACTAATTAAGCTAATTAGCTAATTACCACCCTAATTAAGCTCATAACAGCTTAATTATTGGTCGTAGAGTCGTTTTAACGGCATATACCCTGGAGTTTTCAGGTATGGCGAGTAGCAAGTCTTACATATTACCAGGGAGTAACCGGAATTCCGGTTCCGGCGAAAATCATGTTCCGGTTGCGGTTCCGGCAAAGGGCAAAAACCATACCGGAACCGGAATTCCGGTTTAAAAATTTTGTTTGAAATTTTCCACGTTTTTTTGCTTCATCCTGTGATCCAAACATATGTAATATATTATACAATAATCAAGCTCCAATACAACCAAGCAAAAGAAAAGAATAACTAACCAATTTGCCGTATGAAACGAAAGTAAGGCACATAATTAGAGCAGGAATTTTTCATAATAACCTGCAGGAGTTTGGTAAATCAAAGCCAGGTCGATGCTTGTAGCAGCTATTTTACACATCCAGAAGTCTGTGGGATACGTTTGAATTAAACCGGTCCAACTCGGTAACAGAGCGTGGCTTACGCAGAAGTACTTAGGGTATGCTTGGCTAACATAAATTGCGTCAAGCAGCCGCCAGTGCGCTTGTTAACTTGGTAAATCAGTCTAAATTGAAGTAAACTAACGTTATCTGCAACGCAGCTAGAAACTGCTTTTTGGCAATGAACTGTATTTATTGAAGCTGTGCGAGCAGCATCACAGTGTGCCTCATTTATAGCATTCTGATTAGAAAGTTATCATCATAATCTAACTGACCGGCACTGTTTGTCCAACCCTAGCCTAAACAGTGTCTCTGACCACTGATCAGAAAATTACCTTCTATCTATTATTTTCTATTAGAATCATATAAACCAATAATTTTAAGTTTCCTACAGAAGAACATGTAACAAACGTATGTGTAGTAAAGGGAGGCGACTGAAGACAGAGCTAAAGTGTGTATTCTACGCTCCAAGCTTTGTAAGCACATTCGATTTGACGCAGTTAATATGTTTAAATATGTTTAAAGCAACAAAGGGTGCTATTTTTAATGATTTTTTAAGCTTTTTCACAGAGACCTAGCTATGATAAATATCAGTACGTCAATGTTCTGAGTTGATATAACTGTTTCACAATATGTTAAATGTTATACAGCATCAAACTGTATTAGAGTAATGGCAAAAAAAAGAAACAATCGCATCGAAGTAAAATCAAAAAAGACCGCGCATTGTAAAGAAAGGAACGCGATACCCAAACAAGTCCCAAAAAGAGAGAAGCCAGAAAGGCAGCTTCAAAAGGAATGAGAGCAGTACGACAACGAAGATCTAGCCCGGAGAAACGAAAAGAAAAAGAAGAATAATAATATATTCCCAAGACATTGAGTACGTTCATATTACTAATGCCGTCGTTCCGCTCAAAAAATGTAGTTCCACTACGACTGGTTTCCATGGGTTTAGTATTACAGACGTTTTAGTGTAATATATACATCATGCACAAAGCCTGTTATAAGGGATTATATACACAAAATGAGTACTTTACAGAGTTTACACATAAGGGGTTGCTTTTTTAAGTTATCGAGTAACAGAATTTTTTCTAACATGTTTTTGATGTTTTCCTTAAGCTATTGCCATCCATTTCTACTGCAAATTGTCTTGTTTTATTCTTTACGGGAGATATATAGAATACAAGTGGTACTAAGTAAGAAACACTTTGGTTTTTAACGGACCCTAAACCGCATTTCCGCCGTGCCAGATTATTAATTTAAAACTTTTACTATAGCAACAATATATTACACAACAAAATCGAAAATAGCGCCGGGGCCTTCAGGGGTCCCATGTTCATTCTCGGGGGAAATTTCAAAGTGGGGGAACAGATTTTGCTTAAAATACTAAATATTTCCATATTTTAATGTAGTTTTATTGTCGTGCGTGTATTCTCGATCTATAAAACGACTTTTTAGTATTAGAAATAGTGGTAATTAACGTTTAAAAACATTTTGCAAACAAAAACAAATTTTAGACATAAAAATATTTGGATTTAGTTGAAAATGGGGGTTTCGGCTGAGTGGGTGGACGGATATGGTGGAGATCTCACGGCTATGGGGTGACTTGACAAGTGGTGGGAGATGCCCCATCCACCCCCCACTGTGAACAAGCCAGAATACCTAAATTGGACCAAAAAGAGATAAGTTGAGGTATTTCTGGTATTCTGGAGGTATTGAGGGGGACAGACAACCGCCACAGCTCAGCTTTGGGCCAAATAGGCGGGATATGAGTGAAACATTGATTGAAGGCCGCCAACTACCAAGTTTCGGTTTAAATACCAAAATTTAACCGAAACTGGTAATTTGAGACATTTCAGATATTCTCGGGGGTCCCGCGAGACTGGCATTCAACCATTGACGCTCAAGTAAGCCAGGATATGGGTAAAAATGTAGCTTGCAGGATGCCAAATAGAAAGTCTGGACCAAAACCGGGTCTAAATACCTAAATATGGTAATTACACGTCAGAGAGGCAGGATATATGTATGTAAAAATAGCTTGAATGCCGCCAACTAGCAAGTTTGGGCTAAAAGACAGTGTCTAAACATCTAAATTTGATCAAAACGTGGTAATATGAGGTATCATCTATACCGTCTATCATATAGGTAGAACACAGCCATCGCTCATCTCGCAAGTGGGCGGGGTGGAGGACATGTCCCATAGTCCGCCCGCAACTTGTTCGCGGCGAAGTAGCTCCAGGTTCGTTCCCCGCCAATAAATCCATACTCCCAGTTTACGGTCCCCAACAAATTTTTTGAGAATATTACGGCGAAATTGAGCAGGTGGAAATAAAGGAGAGCCCCTTTTAAGCGCCCCCCGGCTCGATGAGGGCTGCCACCTGGTTCGTACCATCCACCCCCCACACATACAAATTTTAACCCTGGCGAGATGCCAGCATCAAAGCACAACTAAAATAGGGTAGAAAGTAGCTTGAAGGCCGCTAACTGGTAGGTTTGGACCAAGAAAACCGGGCCTATACACCATAGTTTGACAAAAGAGTGGTAACTTGAGAGATTTCAACTATATATATCTGGGATTCCCAATATTCGTCGAGCCCAACTGGATGCCAGAGTAACGAGATGTGGGTAAAAAGTATTTTAAAGGCCGCCAACAAGCAAGTTTGTACCAAAACCTTGTCCTATATGCCTAAGTTTGTCCTGACAATTTTTATTGGAAACAGAAGAGGCGATCATGACATATAAATATATTTGCGGCGATACCAAAATATCATAAGATACTACTATAAAATAACACTACGTAGTTTTTCAATTTTCAAGGTATATATTCATATTTCAATTGCTGCGGCACCTACGAAACATTGCGGAACTTATAATTGACTCACTCTTTTAAAATAGAAATCTGTCTACCCGGCTGGTTTGAGCAGTAATTTCTCGAGTTAACAAAATGATGTTTTATGATAGTAATCACAAGAATGCGAGACGAGAGCAAGGTACTGAAATCGACTCCGCTTACTGTGGCATGGACAAGCAATAAATATGTCAAGCTATAAATTTATGCTGTAGCTCTGGCCTCTCCACAGAACTAAAATTTTATCTGGGGGGGGGTTGAGTTGCTACCGCCGTCCGCTCCAACCTGCGGATACCTGATGGAATTTCTGCCAGGTTATCTGGGCGAAAACCGCACCCCTGGTCAGCTGAGCGGTTTTAAAATTGTATTTTTAGTGTTTTTCGAGCATTTGAATTTTTATCTTTGTTTTTGTTGCTTAATAATTGTTTCGGCGCTGATAAACCTCATTTATTGCGTATTCTCTGTGGACATTAACAGTTCACAGCATTATCGCTGATAATACTTATACATTAGGATTTTATACTCGAAATATAGACAGTTTGAGTGAGTTCAACGATATTTTACTCGCCGGCTTTTTAGTAGGCTGAGATGGTAAGAAACGTCATATCCTCATAGACTTGAAAAGTTAAAACTGGAACCACTCGAATTAAGGCGCCTACACCACGACCTTGTAATGGTTATAAGAATATTTTTAGAAACATAGATGCATGTGAAAACTTATTCGCTTTTTCTAGCATATTGCACACTCGCGGAAATTCTGAAAAGCTCTTAAAGAAAAAATTCAAAACGAAAATTATGAAACATTTCTTCACCGTCCGTGTTATCGATGTACGTATGGAACTGAACTCACTGCCTGAGTTCATTGACAACAAACCGCTAGTTAATGCCCCAAGGTGCAAATCATTCAAATTTTTATTAAAACGAGTAAATTTTGACCACTTTTTGCGATATAATAGAAACCTTAATAGTGCATTTGAAATAACCCCTAAATGACCTTGCCATATCTTTGTTGTAATGTATATATTGTATTATATTTCTAACTTCTCTTGATTTAGAAATCAGTTGTTAGTGGAGCAATCGTTTACTGATTTTTTTGTTTATTTCATAGTTGTCGTGTATCGTTTTTATGTCGCCCAAATGACAGTGCCACTTTTCACAGGATGGGTTAAAGGCATGCAAGCGGTTACCCGTAAATTTTGTTTAATACACATTTTTGCTAATATTGAGTTGCGTTAAAACCGTTTCTCGTTGGGACGATCATTTTTGGTGTGACATGAAAAAATTTTGGGGTGCTGGTGATTGATCTCGGAGAAATCAAAATTTACCTCGGGACGAGCTTCAAAATCTTTTAGAGGGGCAGTAACTGATTACACTATATAATTTGCAGCGTAGTAATATGTAGGATCGCAAAACATGTACAAATATATAAAGAACATGTTGATCAAAACTACTTTACACTGCGGCTGTTCGCTGTTAATTTACAAGCAAATGTGCACTGAGTATAGTCTGACACGGTATAATACATTTCTTCGTGTAGGTATCGATCACCTACATTAAGACCAATCCAAATAATAAAGCCAACTTTGATGATGCGAAACATTTAGTTTTTTTAAAAATGTCTGTATTGTTACAGTAGGTCATTTACATCGTCCTATACAAAACTTACCCAGTTGTTTTTCGTTAGATGCGAGACTTATGCAATTCACAGTTCCAGTGTGCGCCGCAAAATACTTCTCCAACACCGGATCCGCCATTACTAATTTACTTTTAAATTTTTATTCAATTATGTATAACTCCTGTAACGCTAGTGACGCAAAATATATACAAAACACAACAAATTCACTACCGAATACATAGATATACCTATTGGGACACCTCGAATGTATGCGCTCCGTTGCTCAAGTTGTTTATAATACCCACTTTCCGTGACATCACAATGCATATTTCAATGGCCGCTCCGCAGGACCTAAATGTTACTAGATAATTTCCTCAGCTTAACTGAACGAGTATATATCAAATACTCAGAGGCATTTTTGTATTCTTACTAGAAAGATATCATAACATTGTGTCGAAATTGCACCAAACTATAGTGAGGTAACACAAACATGAACATGTCCTTAAAAGCAAACTATAAGAGAAGACACAAGTTCAACTCATCACGCTTGATGAATTAAATTATAAAAAATATTGTTTCAAGCTAGTTAATAAGTAATCATTGTCCCCATTTGCAGACATTAGAGGCGAAGAGGCACAAGGCTTATCTGATCATGATGTTTGTATATACGAACGTATGGATTGGTAGACTATGATTTGACAAACATGTTTTGTCTGGCACCAGATGTTGGAACTCGTGACCATTATTGGAAACAAGACTACTACCGATTGTTTTGTCAGCAGAATTATAAGTGCATGGAACCGCCTACCACAATGGGTTGTCATGCTCCAACTATCATTGTGTTCACGACGAGGTTTCAAGACATTACAAAATGTAAAGCTGTGCTGTATGGTTCCTTTGTATTCCAGTTACGACAATCAACAGAGGAAGCGAGGCGGTGGATGAACCCACCGCTCTGGCCGAACCTGCTCAGAATTCTGGACTGGGTTTGGCCAACCCAGGCGCGTAATCATGTAAATTATATAACGCAAGTAAGCAAAACAAAACTACGAAAAATTTCGACATTTACTACACTGAGCACCACGCGACATGTGCAACCCGATGATGTTACTAAATTTTCCAATATTTAGGTATTACTAGTGAAGCTCGCTTGCGAGCCAGAATTCGAGTGATGAGAAGAATACCCCGAAGTCTGTTGTAGAAAGAACACACAAACAAAGCCTACACACAGTACGCAGGTACCGCATTATATAGACCGTGAGTGATGAGTCATAGTTACGCCCGCCTCTTTTGATAGCCAAGATATGCAGTAGACAAAACATCATACAACGAGTACAAAAACAATGAACTATCAATTTCAATAAAACCTTAAATTGACCGTGAAAAGAACGTTAAAGAATTCAAACCGACACTTGAGAAAAATCTCATTTTTCATAGCAAGTATGAAGCAGAAGTGTGAAAAATATTTGCCACACAATGTTTTTGACACTCGCAATGAGTTTTCTGGCCCAGAAAACCCCACATAAGACACTAAAAGCAAAAAACACACATTTAAGTGCATCCGATCCTCAACGTACGGCTATTATATGTTCGGCTGGAGTGGGATTTGAACTCACGATCTGTCGCTGTTGCATCGCTAGCAGGCGCTCTACCGGCTAAGCTATCTCAGCCCCACTTCGACATTATAAAGCTATGTTCGATAAAAGTTTGAAAACTTACTGTCCCTGGCGGCACTAAAACCAACGGCATTCCGCGCTGCTGTTTAGCGTGCTAACACAACACAACAGGGACGAATTTCCAATTTATATAAGTTACAATATTGCGCCACTGTATATTATAATGGCTGACATATATTACATACCACCGATAGACTTATTTTGTATTCTAATATAATGAGTTTAAATGTACGAAAAAGAATATCAAACCTGCTTAGCTACGTAAATATAGACAACACTGTTGGGGCTGGTGGCTTTTCCACATCTATTTTTCCCGCAAAATTTTTGAACTTTCAAATAATAACCTAAAGACCAGCCTCCACTCCCGCCTTGGTACTCCCTGTCGTTCAAGGCATGGTATATGAGCGTAATATTTGCGTAAAACTTGTTATATGATTTCATTTCTACAGTAGTAGGGGTTGGATAGGGATTTTCCCTTTTGACGGCTAATGGTATTAAAAGGGGACGGGGTTCGTCACCGAAGGATTGTGCGGTTCGAGGTGTGATGAGATGTGATCCCTGCTCAGCTCGAATTGCTCGAGTTCCAGATAATATGGCAACAGACACGTATATAGAATGTTTATTGTAACGTGATAAAATGTTAATGCACTGATATCACACCCGTGTCCTTTGCGGCACTATTCTTGATTACAGTATTAAAATCGTAGTACCGTACTTCTAGCTCATGATGAAAAACAGCGGCACTATTCTTTAGCTTCCAGATTAGTTTTAGCTCACGCTTATACTCCACCGACAATGTTTGCACAATTCAACACTAGACTCTTGCAGTCAGACGTATAATCTATGCAATCTGACGCTTGACTTTTGACAGTATACTTCAGCCACTGATTTCAGTACTCTCCACGATCACTATTTAATACTTTAACTCTTAAGTTAAATTAAAGCTACCTAATGCTTGGCCTAGTCCTTAGCCTTAGGTTATAACAACTAGTGTTTGAGGGTTACACTTGGGCGATAGTGATTAGGACTTAGGTAAGCTGTTACTTCATTAAGCACTGTTGAGGCTGGTGCCTTTTTCACCACAAAATTATTCTTTCTCTTTTCATTAAAAGTCGCCCCCACGCCGCCCTAGTATTCCCTGTCGTCCTCGGCGTGGCATATGAGCGTAATATCTTGCGTAAAACTGTATATATATATTCTATATATAAATATAAACTAGCTATGTATTTAACTATAAATATATAAACTAAAATAAAACCTATACAATTATCAAAATTCACCTATACCCATAACTTCCCCAAAACATAAATTTTTTTAATAAAATTATATAAAACACACTTTTTCCCAACCCTTTTTCCTACAATATATACCTCACCCACCCTTCTCTTTTATACACAACTAAAATTTTACCCAAAATCTATTTTTTCCTTTTCCCCACTTTTTCAACCAAAATTCAAATCCCTCCCTCTCCACCAAAACTTAATCAATTCCCCTAAAATTTTCATATCTTTTTCACATCACTACCCCTAACCACATATTAAACCCACCTCCTTCGCCTTCTTCTTATTTTCTATACATTTACCCTTTCCAACAATATTCTTTTTCTTCATTTTTCAAATATCCCCCTTTCCCGCAAAATTCAACCCCTATCCCCCGAATTTTAATATTCTTTTCCGCTTACCACTCCTATTCATTTATCTATTCTACCCTTTCCCATTCCTCTATTTCTCATAAATCTCTATTTTCCAAAATTCCCATTTTCTCCAACTTTTCACATTTTTCAAACATCTCCCATTTCCTAAATATTTAACCCTCACTCCTTAAATTCCCAATTTCAACTCCCCTACCTACCCCTATCATCATATTAAAACTTCCCAATCCCTCTCTCTACTTTTCTCAAACCACACCCCACCTTTTTATTCCTTTTCTCCTTTTAAATTCCTCATTCAAATTTCTCCTAAATTATATAATAAATATATAATATATATATTATCATGTTTGCGGCGATCGCGTATATTTTAATTCAGTACAGAGTACTGTTTGTTGGCGCCTATGTAGCGATGTGATTGTTATTAACTAGTACTTGTTCTCGTATTGACTTTTGAATTATTATGTAGTTTTTTTAGTAGATATGTGGTCTGGTTTTGTTTTGGATAATAATGACTTACTTAGCTACTTTAGGGACTGTTTCGTGACTTATTATTACGTGTCGTTTAATGGGATCTGCGTTAATGTTTAAATTCGCCAGCGATGGCGTGGGAAGATCGACAAATTCATTCTTATTGAGATTAGTCATGTTTTTGAATTCGGGTGACCTAGCTAATTTTCGATGGGTTATTATGGTCCTATAGTGGTGTCAGGTATTTGCACTACTTTTTGTTTCTTTCTTTATTCTCGGTTTCGTGTGGAGTGACGTTTTTTTCATGCTCGAGTCTGACTAAGTTCTTGCGTTTTAAATGGCCAATAATAGAACGATGAAGCGCTATTTAGTAAACTTATAACGTATTCCCGTCAAGTGTTTAATGATTCATTGGTTATAAGTACGGTAGCGTACTGGCTTATGCGAGTTTTCTCGGGTCTAGCTCTATGTGTTGTTAATCATGTGCCTTAGCGGAATCTCGTTCAGTGATTAAACGTGTCAATAGCATCATATGCACGTGGATTGCTGGTTATTAACTCAAGTTGCATATGAGGTGGAACAGTAAATGCTGGTGTTGGAATTTGTTTTCGGCAGCTTCTCCGGTTTAGAGACCAGAGTTCACTAATCTACGCAGTAATTGTCGTATATCGTAGTCATAGGTAGAGGAACTAAACTATTCGTATCGGGAGAGTTTCGCTATTCGGTGTTAATTAAAGTGTAACGAGGTTCCCGTGCGATATTGTATTCAGAGAAACTCGCTTGCGTAAGAATCGTTCAATCGCGGTTAACTAATCCGTATATGGGTTTCGTGAAGGGTAAATGCGTCGAGTAGTACTGGTGGTTCATAATTGTGTTATTGGTATCGGAACGTGGAGTGCCATTGAGTGAGGATTTCGACTCGGAATACAATAGGTCTTTGCTTCAGTTGAGCGCCAATTAGTTTTCTTCTTAAAAATCAGCGGAATCGGCTCTGGCGTTGGAAATCTCACTGTGGACTGGCACTGCACGGGATTAGTGAATAAACAATTACTACTATACGGCTGTTATTGGTGTCATGAAAAGAGCGTAATAAAGCTAACTCGGCAGGTGATGAGCTGTTAATAGCGCTGGATCGCGTTGAAGACAAGAAACACTAGGGTCTGTGAGTTTACCGGCCTTCTCCGCGGCACGTTTCTTACCAAAACGCAACCGACATCTCCAATGGTGGCCAAAGGGAAAGGGGTGGAAGCTGAGAGCGAGTTCGAGAATTGCCCAAGAAGAAGTGAAATCAAGAATGAGGGGTAAGAGCCACCAAGGGATGCACCGGTCTACCAGCGGTCGGAGATACCCTTTATCTCTGGATGAGAGTTGCGCGAGTTTCCCATGGTAGACATGTCATTGTCCCGGGCAGGGATATCAAGTTCAGGTTAATGTATGGTGTTTAGTCTTGAACTGAGATAAGTAGGCCGTGTGAACGTATATACACTAGAATGAATTACAGTTAAACCAATTGTGCCCTGCAACCTTCACAGACTTAAACCATTGGTTGCACTAAAAAGTAAATTGCTATGGGATAAAAATGGTGAGTTTAGGTAAGGATAGGATTGATGCGTTTGGCATCCTTTTAGGTATGGCCTTTTCAAAATTAAGCTAAGACTAAATTGAATTTTGGCTAGCAAAACTGAATATCCGTGCTAATAGTGCCTAAACCCTGGCGAGTCCGGTTAACGTGCCGTGGGTAATTAATTTATACTCAAAATGCTTCAATAGAACTGATGAATTTCAAAATTTAACATGAGAATTTTAGCTAACGTTATCGAATGTGAGCACTTAACTCCTCAACGGTTGTACCCTGGCTAGTCCGACTGACAGGCCATGGGACATTGATAACATTTTGGAAAAGAGTAACGTATGGCATTAGGTAGAACTTTGTAAAAGTTTGAATTGTAAGACCAGATACATTTAAGGCCTAATTTAAAAAGTTTTAAAAAGAAATTGTAAAGCTAAAATGAGCAATCCAGAAAACAACATTAGAATGTTGCGAATTAAAACAATAATTTATTTAGAGAGTTCCTAAACAGTTTTGCATGCGGTGCCGTGTCCGTTTAGACTAGCACACACACCCCGAAGTTAGAGTTTACCAGAACGTGTCCGAGATCACAGGTTCTGAGTGTAATATTTATAAATTTCATGCAAAATGTTTTAGGCAAAAATGTCACTACGGCGAAGAGTCCGCATAACCGTCCCGTAGTGCGTAGTAAAAAGAATTTGAATAAGTTTTGGGGATAGTTTTTAAAAAGTAAAATTGAAGAATTTGAATCAGAAAATCTGTACTCAGAAATTTTATTATGGATGGTGGAATCAAAGTGGGAGTGAACTATATCAGTTCTGAAGGCATCCAAGCTCCATCTCAGCTCGACAAGCGGCCAGAGTTGAGGTACAGATTGGAGCTAGGAAGGGATTTCCATAAGTTTGTTTGCTTATGAGTGCACAGTAGCGTTTTCCATTACTGAGGATAGCTATTTCCCGTAGAGAGCAACAATTGATGCTTTACCTTAAGAGATCGTAATACTAATGTAGCAGGATTGCACCAGAACGATAAAGCTATAATTATTTACAAGTTGTCTGAAAATAGATAAAAGATATAACACATTAGCATTCAGAATCTAGCAGTCTTTTGAGTCAGGCGCCGTCTACGCTAACCATTTAACCAGTAGTACCACATAAGTGCCGAATGATTAAGTGCTAGAAAAACATGGTGTGGCCCTGCCACCCTAAGTACTCTGCAACGTGGCCTGCACCATCGAGTCATATATAAGTAACTCCAAGTAACCTACAAGTAAAATAAAGAAAAACAACACCATCAGCTCCTGCTGGCCTGGTAAAACACAAAATCATGTAGTAGAAATTTTATTACTTGACGTTAGCTGGAAATTTTTAAACATTATATAGGTACACTGTTAGCACATAACAAAAGATTATATAGCAAAAACTTAACAAGAAAACCCCTGGCCTTATGCACCAGGTATAACAAGGATAACATGTGGAATCCGAGGTTATTAGAAATAGAGAAATAACGGAATAAAGGGGGTTTCCACCCAAGGAAAAGGTGAAATATAATCTAGCGATAGGGCAAAATTGTCCCCGAATTGTGAAAATATCAACGAATTAGTAAATTTGTTAGGAGAGTGAAAACATTAATTTTTAGGTAGAATGGAATGCCAAATTAGGACATAGGGGTGATGTACCCCGATATAGGAGTGAATAATGGGTTCACCCGAGTGGGGATAAGTGTGAACGGACCCGGTATGAAACATAACCCACCCCACCGGAAGGAAATAGTAATAAAATCAAGAGAAGGGTGTTATTTAAGTGAAACTAGGGAAATTTGGAAATTGATAGAGTTTGAGTCAGTTTTAAGGGGTAATATATTGAGAAAGAGGGGGAAATGAGGATGAAATATAAAAGTTGGGTAGTTTTCTCACCTTCGGGGATAGATATAGGAGTCACCCCTGTGGGAGAACGGATATCCCCCAGGGGAGGATAATGAAATCGGTGTAATTTTAGAAATTAGGTCAAAACCTATGAAATATTGTCTAGGAGGGAGGGAAATACAAGATTAGACCTGCCCAAAAGTTGACATCCCCCGGACCCGACTCCTCAACGTCCCTGTTGAGTATGTGATCTAAGGAGCAGGTTAAGCTTGTATTTGAAAGTTTTATTTTCATTTGACGGAAAATTGTCTGATAGCAAACCCATATATATTAAAAGCAAAGTATAACCACCCATTATACATCTGGAAAAGCAATTAACAACGTTAGATATATAAGGCATTAACGAAAGGATTATAATGAAACATGACATATTATCAATGCGAACAAAAGTAAAATATTATGGCAGTAAAAGATTAATACTGAGCGAACATATTACACACCGTATACAATTAATTAGCAAAGTTATTTGGACCTAACGTTATATCGAATACTGAATTATATAAAATAGTTACCCGAATCAATTACACAAAGCGATAACATTCAGAAAAATAAGAATTTTTGTTTATATCCATTCGAAAACCTTTTAGTTGAAATATAGAAAATGCTCGTATAGCTATAAAAATATTGGAAATAGTTTTATTG